>OX411308.1:151313468-151318468 GCA_948150685.1 Rhaphigaster nebulosa
TATATATATATATATATATATATATATATATAACCGTTTTTGAGTTATGCGAGATACGCACGTAGGAACGTACGTAAAGACGTCACGACGAAACTAGTCAAAATGGATATTTCCGTTGAAATCTGTAAACCGAAATGTTCGCGATTACAATACTTCCTCTACTTTATACAAGGAAGTAAAAACTGTGACGATAAAACAAATCATATAAAAAAAAAAATCTGATGAGGCACCCCATGTCTTTCTTGTACGCCTATTAAACAATAAATCAAAAATTCTAAATTTGGTTACTAGTTTCTGAACATACCAGTATCTCAAAAACGACACTCAGCGGCGTGACGTTCATCTATTGACATATACAAACACTCAATCACCCACAAGCTCTTGTTTCTTGATGTCTTATTCTGTAATTATACGTCTTTTTCTTTCAGTAGGTAAGAATTTCCCAAGAGATTTCTTCGTGTTCCTTGACAACATTAGAACTGTTTATGTCACTAGATAAAGCATTGGGAATCGACGATTTCAACATTTTAACCGGAAGAAACCGCATAACTGATATCTTATGGAGAATAAGATATAACTTATGCGGTTTCAGTAGGAGATACTGCAGACTTGTTAACCTCACAAATGGGGAGGAAAAAAAGTATTTTACACTTAATTTTAACACTTAAAACAAGTAATAAAATTGTTTGCTTACAGCGGGAAAAAAAATCGCGTTTACAAACTTTTTCACCGAACCATATGATTTCTGTAATAAATGTAGATATACCTTTTGATGTTTCTTATGACCTCACAATGATTACAATACTTCATTCACTGCGAACAAGGAAGTAAAAACAACAATTTATTTTTAAGGGATCTCGGTGGAAAAGCTCGCAGAAGTTTTGAAAACTTACTCGATTATGTTTTTTGGGGGGTAATCATTGAATTTCAACTTGCAACTTGAACTTTAAGTTGAAATTCAATGATTACCCCCAAAAAACATAACCGAGAAAGTTTTCAAAACTTCTGTGAGCTTTTCCACCGAAATCCCTTAAAAATAAATTGTTGTTTTTACTTCCCTGTACGCAGTGAATGAAGTATTTTAATATATATATATATATATATATATATATATATATATATATATATATATATATATATATAAAAAGTTCAAGAAATTAATTTCCACATTCCTTCTCACGATTCAGACTCGCTCTCACTTCAAAACTGAGTGGTCAAACTAACTGATGCTCCTAAACGATGCACCGGACGAAAAAAAAAAATATAGAGCACAAAGGAATTCACTCTTTTTCATTTTAGTGGAGGTTGACGTTACTAAAAAAATGCATGGTTTTATGCTATGTGAGAAAAATCGAAAACATTTTAATTTTGTATATTTCCGGAACAAATTTGAGATGTCAAAATTGAAATCCGTATTCAGAACTCCAAAACCACAAAGCAGTAAATTGTAAGAACTTCTCCAAAAACTTCCAAACGAGGCCCCCTTTCTGTTCTCCAGTTGACTGGACAAATGTATTTTTAATAAGTTGTTCTTAATTTGCTGTACCCCGAATCTGCTCCCGCTAAATCAACTGAGCTGTTGGTTCAGGAAAATAACTTAATGCATATCCTTATTTATTTCGAAAACGATTAAGTTTAGAAGAAAAAGAGTCAATAAGAAATAAGGGACGAGGGCGGAAAACAAAGAATATTTTTCGACCGATTTCTATACAAATTTCATCAAAAGTGGTTGAGAAAGTAAAAAATACATACTTGCTAGGGCAAGTAATTTAGCCATCGATGTGAACCAAACTAACTAATTCTTTCTAAATCCATTTTTAGAAGTTGTAGCTTTGCTTATTTTGACCTATCTTCGATCCTCCCTATTTCAGGGAAAAAATCTTGGCTTCGCGACACCCAGAGGAAGGGATGCCGACAGAGCATTGCCCCTGTGATGGTGAAAGGATCATACAGAATCCCGGGGCCAGTGAACTCAGAGCTGGGTTATTAAATCTATGCACCGCGGTCGAGGTCTTAAATGCCTTAAGACCAGTTATCGTCGCCACCACGTTTAAATAACGCTACTTTTCAGGAAATCAAAAAAGGATTTTACTTTTAACTTCGCCATTTTGAATGATTTTTTTTTTTTTTTTTTATCTCTGAGCCTTATATTGGTTTGCTTTTATAAGATCTTGTTTTGCAAATATGCTGCAGGTAAATTAATAAAACTAAGTAATTCGCAAAATGGGATTTATCACATTCATTACAAAATATGCTGGCGACGGTATCTATAACATAATGTTACAAATATTTAAAACAAAATTATTGTAATATTATACAACCCTTAGAGCGGGGTAGCTCAGTGGGTAAGGCACTGCGCTACTAATCTCAAGGTCTCGGGTTCGAGACCGGCTGAGGCAGATAATTATTTATTCTGTATTCAGTCGCGGATCGACCCTGTGGGATCGGGGGACCCTCCTGGGGCTCACCCAGCCTCTATAAAGTAGGTACCCTTAATTGGGGGAAAAACCTGGCGATTGAGCGTGATCTCGGCCAAATCACCTCCTTACACAACCGTTGGCTTAGAAACAGTACGGTCCTTACCCAAGTACTGAGCCCAAGACCCTTCACGGGTTGTAGTGGTACAGGTTTTTTTTTTTTTTATACAACCCTTATCACTTTATTTCATTCGAAAAAAAATGTAAACCAATGTTCTAGTTTCACAAAAACCTTGACGATTTTAGAGATAAAGAATAAAAATTGTAAAAAAAAAAAAAGTTAGGATAAAAAAAAAATTATGAATGGTACAACATTTAAATCGATTAAAAGAATTTTTCACGTCGAGTATGACCTTGAGGAATGATCTGAGTTTAGATTTCAAGGAAAGAAGTTATGACAAAACTCATACAAATAAAAAAATAAATAATGTTTTTGATACCTGGCCACGAGTCGGCCAAAAATTATATAGTTCATTTAAATGCCCAAATAAACGAAACTGCTGATATCAGTGACATAATTCAGAGGTGGCAGTTGCCACACAGAATTGTCCAATCCAGTAAAAATAGGTCTACTCTTGAGTTGTGTGTAAATGATATCTACTTTACAAATGTATTGGATATTAATTAAATTAATTAACAATGAATCCTTTAGGGCAAATAAAGAATATTAGCAATTATTTTGTAGTGAAAATACACTGAAAAAGCTTAAATAACCAAAAATTTTAAGCTATAACATTTCCCGGGGGAGGACCATTGGATCCCACTTACACATGGGGGCAATTCCATATCTCCCAGACTCACGGTAGGGCTTAGCACCCCAGTCAAAAGCTGAAATTACGTCCATGGCTGATATACACATATATAATAAAAACATAAGATAATGTTTCGGTTTTATTTGTTCATTCATGTTATTCTTAAGAGACCTAGTCCCAGAATAAAGTTCTTTTATCTATCTATCTATCTATAATGTGTATGTCATTGCAAGAGAGTATGCCTTACTCACTAAATATACAATGAATTTCCATTATCCAAAATAAATACTAAGTTGTTACAAAAATCCTAGTGCTTTATTTCAGATTACATATTTTAAACATTATTGAATACAAATCTTCAAGGTAAAGTCCATTGTTTTCAAATACTTTCTGCCAGTAACTGAATTTGATGCCGGTACCACTCCTTTGGTATTGAGGCAAATAACTCTTTACATCCAATTTTTATGTCCTTGTAATTATCAAATCCCACTTTTTAAGAAATGAGTCTTGATCTAAACAAACCATAATCTGATGGTGCAATATCTGGACTATACGCAAAATGAAGCAGAACGTTTACTCCTTGCAATTCCGGTAATTATTCCTAGGTCAAACGAGAACGATGTGCAGGACCATTGACGTGCTGCAAAATGGCTTGGTTCCTGTTGACCAAAGCGGGGCACTTTGCACTCAAAACTGCATAAATTCTGTCTAACGGTTCACAGTAAAGATTTGAATACTACGGCCGATAATCACGAGTTGTATATGAGTCCTGATTCACACATTCAAGAAGAAAGTCATCATCAACGACCTGATCTGGGTTGTGCGGCAGTATTTTAATGGATAACTAACTCTCCTTCTATGGCACAAATTTCTTCGGCGGCTGTTTTTGTGCTTTTCTTCCAGTAATTTTTCAAAAGACCCCGAAAAAATGCAAATGACCCTATAAAGCCAACTCAAATCACAAGGAATTAAAGGATTAGTCCAAGTAAACATTGACATGAACAGTAGGTGTAGTAAACATTGACAAAAAGTCTATAACGTAGAAAGATTTAGCATACGAAGAAGAAATGTAAAAAAAGGGTTAAATTATACTTGAATTTATACGATCATTATGAAACTCCTTTTAAACTTGAAAATTAGTAATAAGTTCTTCAACAAGACGTGAAAGTAACTCTCATTCCGAGAAATATTGATCTCAGAATCAGATTGTTGCACAATTTACATGTATTTGTAGGAATATATTTTTGTAGCAATCGGAATAATACAATCAGGTATTCAAAGATAGGATAGAGCAGCGCAGTGTAAGAAAATTATGAATATACTGAGGCTTTTAGGTTCTAAAAAAATGGAGAAAAAATATTTGTACCGAAAAACAGTAATATGCAAGGAAATATAAAATAAATGATATTAATAATTAGAAAAGAAATACATCAAAAATGATGTATTCAAAACATCATAGAGTAATGCACTATCTAAAAGAGAGCCTTTGGTAACCTTCTAAGCTTGTCGGGAGAAAAAACAACAAAAAAACAGAAGACTTCAAATGACTTATTATGGACAACATAGAAAAGTCATTTTCACAATGAATAATTTTCATGGTCTTTATTAATCGCAAAATCATTATGTAATTTAAATTTCAACAATAAGTAATCTAAGAATACCAATTTGACCAGATTTCGGAAAAACATGAAGAATTTATCGACTAGTATCTTAACTTCATTATTTTAAAAAATAAATTTTAAATAGTTATTAAATTTCCTCTACATCTATT
>OX411308.1:151323468-151394671 GCA_948150685.1 Rhaphigaster nebulosa
TGGGCGTGATCATCCGAAATAGACGTTGTTCCATAATTTCTAGGTTTGCAAACAAGAACCAAAAAAATAAATGGTTAATTATAAATAGAAAATGTGGAGCTCATTAAATTATGACTATCGCGGAAAGTCAGATCTGGTTTTAGATTGCATAATCACGATGATGAAGGAATAACGTTGAGTGTTTGTCATCAGATTAAGAAGCGTGAGTGTGAAATAAACCACGGGGTCTTCCTGCTCAAGCTATACGGTATTCATTTCCGATGAAATTCGCCCAAAGAAGTAATGCGATTGATAAAAACTTTAGTGTAGGTGTAGGCTGCATGGGCTAGCAGTGGAATAGACCCCAGATGCGTTACAATGTTGCAAACATATATTCATTGATTCGTCCAATAAGATTGTGTGCACGGCTGAACGGGCCATATGACGGTATTAATAGATCTAGGCAGATAATATAGATTTCGATTTCGCAACTAAATGAAATTAAAATATAATGCTAAATCAACATTACCGAATTATAATAACGTTGAAATGTTCAGACAGTCACATGGTTGTAACTATTGTTTCATAGTTACAATCCTGTGACTGTCTTTTTTTTTCCAGGAGGAGCAAGCTTAATTTTTTCGCCCCTTCTTTCATCTCTCTCTCCTCCAATAAAAGTTAGCAGTTTTATAACAGAAATTTAGGTAACATATGGTATGTATATGACGGTATCGGAAAGTTATGTGATGCGGGCACCGCACCAGATTTTTTTTTGCATTCATACTGAAACACTAAAACTAAGATTTTGAAAAACATTGTTCGACTGATTTTCTTAATAATTGAGAAAATAAAAAATTGGATGTATTCTATAATCGAAATTTCAATAAATTTATTTATTGTAAGATTAAAAATGATAGCTGCATGGTGAGAACGTCTTACCAAGCGAATGATAAAACTGATGAATAAGCAAAAACAAGAATAAATCCAAGAAATCTATGACACAATCGGGTTGACACAGTTGTGATTTTCGAAAAATATAGAAACAATTGTAAATCTATAGATAGTATAAGCTACGACTGAGGTAATGCAGAAACATAAAAATCGAATTTTAACCGATTTAATTTATAATATTAAAGGTCGCTATCCTTTAGTTGATTAGGTAATATTATAATTGATTTTTTTTTTATTTGTTTACTTCACATTATTAGGCTATACAGAGAAAGCCAATAAATCTTCGAACAGGAATACAATTCTCATTTTCCAGAGCGAAGAACAGGATAACCTGGATAAGAGAGGAAATGACAATCAATCTTTTTTACATTGAAGATAAACAAAAATTATTTAATTAATTTTATTTTTAGAAGAAAGCCGAAAAGACTTCCTCGTAGTACATAAAATATATTGTGATCCTGTTAAAATGATACCTGATTAAATACCAGTGCAACGGAGATAGTAAATTTATCTTTTCAAAAACGCCTAGCTTACAAATTCGTAGGAATAATGTAACTGTTGTATAATATACAATACAGATATTATAAATGTAGTCATAATTTGTCTAATAGTTTTTACTTTGTTTGTGCCAAATAAAGTGTTATCACTACAATTCAAATATAAGTTTTGCTCTAAGGGGAGTGCACGATGTGTCCGTCACCGATTTTGATAAACATTTTTTGGCCGACACGTATTCAACCTTTCGTCCAATGGGCCCTAGAGGATGAGAAAAAATCTGGTGCGGTGCGCGCATCACACAACTTTCCCTTGCCGTCCTATAATAATTATCTTTTTAATACAATTTTAAAGAGTTCACATAAACACTGCTTCTAATAAACTCAGCAGCATACACATCTTCTCCCACTTAAGTACAATAAAAAAAAATTTTAAACAATTTTAATACAACAATCCTGTACACTACCTATATATTTTAACTTTGTCAAGTTGCAAATATATTTTAAAAGTTTCTGGTTTAGTTTCCATGGAAACATTTTCTTTCCATTAAATAATGTGAAAGTAGAAATTATTAAGTTAATTTTCGCTTTTGTATTCTTAAATTACTTTATTACAGAGCGCATTGTTTACAACAGATTGGCAGATTGGTGGGAGGAGGTTCGGTCGCATCCGTCTCCTTTCGGATGCGCTTGATTATCCATCTAGGGTCTTGTGCTCCTCATAAAATACACTGTATCTTTGCTAATACTGGTCCGATTTTGATGATTCTTTTATTATTTTTTAGATAATTTAATTACCTTTCATACAATTCTACACATATTTTACATTAGAATGCATACTTTTTAAGCTAAAGTATTCTTTTCATCATAAATTTTTTCTCTGCAATTCTTAGGCAATTTACTATATAAATGAAAAGTTAAAGGCCTTTATGAAAAATAATTTAGCCAAGTTTCATCAAAATCGTTAGAGCCGTTTTTGAGAAAATTGTAAAAAAGTGTAAAATCGATTATATAAAGTGGCACTTCCGGTTAGTCGATTTTGACGAAATAGTTGCTGAAACATCACAGCTATATACCTACTTTAAATATGAAATTTGAGTATCGTACGACTTTTCGTTTTTGAGCTAGAATGTTCACATACAAACAGACCATTTTGCGAGGCTTGGTCATTTGGACTCAGTGGACCTTTTTAAACGTGTATTTCCGTTGAAAACTCGAATTCGAAAATTTTCACGATCGCAATACTTCCCCTTAGTATATACTTCGTACATAGGTAAGGGAAAGTAAAAAATAAAACACACTGAAAATGGATCATTTTACATATCAATTTTGAAAAATGATATCGACATGGTTTTTACAGCAAACCTTACAAAAACCTTTGTTTTTCATACTATATTAAAGGAAAAATATAAACATTTGAAATAATTGATTTTTGGTAAAATAAATTTTAAAAAGCTTTTTAAAAAAAACGTTTAAATTTCTTATTTAAACCTTTAGTAAATAGACCTGCATTTGTTGGTGAAAGTTGACAAATACTATAAGTTAAAACAGGTGTGGTGATATTTTGGAGTCTTACGCAATGGCCTTTTCCAAGCTATCTCTGATGTCTGTTGAGGAATTCGGTATTTTTAGACCTCAAGTGCTACCGGACCATTCGTTCCAGAACTTCCCGAGGCATGGGATAGGAGGAAAAGATTGCAAGGATTATAAGGAGTATTGTTTTCTGGAGGTGTCATGGAGATGTCAGATGAAATCAGTAATCCCACACAACAACAAAATAACAAAAGATCACTTTGTTAACTAGAGAAGGTTTTTAGGAAAAAATATCTAATGTGGACATCCCATGACTTCCTTGTACGCTAATTAAACTAGAAATAGGTGGCTTAAAAAGTGACCCTGAATTTGATTACTAGTTTCCGAAGATGGCAGCAGCTCAAAAAAACGGCGTCGCCTTGTCCATCTATTGGCACATACAGACACACAGACACAGACACACACACAAGCTCTTGTTTCTGGAGGTCTCATACCATTATTATATGTCGTTTTATTTCAGTTTTCCCACGAGATTTCTTCGTATTCCTTGACATCAATAGAACTGTCTATGTCATTAGAAAAAGCATTGGAAATCGACAGTTTCAACATTTTAAACGGAAGAACCCGCTTAACTTATATCTTATTCTCC
Source organism: Rhaphigaster nebulosa (assembly GCA_948150685.1). Taxonomy (NCBI): domain Eukaryota; kingdom Metazoa; phylum Arthropoda; class Insecta; order Hemiptera; family Pentatomidae; genus Rhaphigaster; species Rhaphigaster nebulosa. The sequence continues at coordinate 151,327,075 of OX411308.1, forward strand.
TGCTGCAGACTTGTTCTCCTGCTGCAGACTTGTTCAGATCACAAATGAGGAGGAAAAAAAAGTATTTTACACTAAATTTTAACACTTAAAAGAAATAATAAAATTGTTTCATTAGAGAGGAAAAAAAATCGCGTTTATCCCCGACTCATATGACCTCTGTATTAAATGTCAATTCAACTTTTGATATAAGTTTATTATGATCTTTAAGTAAAGTACCTCTTTCAGCTCTTCAACTTCAACCAAAATCTATTATATTATTGATATTGATACAGAAATCTAACTTACCAAATTTGAGATGTTTTACATTATATTTTAATATAATTTTTGGTGAAAGTCTAATATGATCTTCAAGTTTAGTACTTTAGTACTACTTCCGTTTTGCCAATTTTAACCAAAATTTATTATATTATTTATAATAATGTGCAAGTCTTATATATAGCAAATTTGAGAAGTTTTGCATTATATTTTGATTTAATTTTTGATGAAAATCAATAAGGATCTTCAAGTAAAGTATCACTTGCGGTAATCATGCAGTAACCAAAAAGAGAGGTCCACAACTGGATTTTACAACAATCCTAAATACAAAATTTTAACTTTCTACAGCTAACTATTTTTCAGTTATGCGAGATACGTACGAACGTCACGACGAAACTAGTCAAAATGGATTTAAGGATGGTCAAAATGAATAATTCCGCTGAAATCTGAAAACCGAAAATTTTCGCGATTCCAATACTTCCTTAACTGCGTACAAGGAAGTAAAAATCACTGGTCCAAGTCTTAACCGTACTTACTCAAACATGATGGGGCGTGAACTGACTTATACATACCGACGTCGTTTTTTGAAAAAGGCTTAAGCGGCAAAAATTCGAAATTTAGGTTTCAATTTCTTATTTGAACCAAAATACCACTTCTATCGATTCCCGTTCACGATGTATATATAGAAATACAATTTAAAAAGGGCTAAAAGTCTACTATTGATGACGTAAGCACCAAATACTGAGGACCCTCGGTTGTCACTCTGGCATTATATATATAAGTTTAGCCATCGTCTCTATATATAATACGGTACTAAAGGTACCTTTTGTGGCTCTCAAGCGCGAAGGATTTTGACAAATGAGGAGCCATAAGAAAGGGAATTTCACGGAAAAATGACGAATCCCAATTTGAATTCTCAGATTCTTACTACGAATTAAATAAAAGTGTTGGAAAATCTGGATGGTTCAAAGCTCCGACGGTGATGATTCGGCGGATCGAGACGGTTTGTACAAAATGTTCGCATATTGGTCAGCAGTCAGCTGTATAGCCACGAACGTTTTTTAGTATTAAGAACACAAATGACAATAACTACGAAACTAGAAATTTTATGAAAATAATAGTAATTAAATTGAGGATATAAACGAAAACTTAAAATAGTAACGATCAAGTTAATAATGAAAGAACAGAAATTAATAAATAAAATGATCAGGATTAAAAATAAATATACAAAAACCGTAAATTCGATGTATTTTCATAGAATTCTGTAAAATAGAGAAGTTGAACTTCTTATAATAATTTATTATATGATCACTGTCCATTCGCCAATATAATCCGTTTTCATTCAATTAAACATTGGTCCATTAATTTCTGGAACCATATAGTTGGTAGATTCTCTTACCACAGGTCTACCATGGCATGTGAATATGATTGTCGACACCATTGACTCTGTATACCCATGAACGTCGCCATGAGAGGGATAGGAAGAGGTGTCATCTCCTCTCTATCCACCCAATAATTTTAAAACAATATAAAAGTTGGAAATTGGATATTTGAGAACGTACTTCATACTGCTAAAATTGCGATAAAACATTTTATTCAAAGAGTTACTAAAATATAAAACCAATACAAATACCTTTTAAGTTAAGAAATTGGTATTTTATAGCTACAATGTTGTATTTGGGTAGAAAAGAATATTATTGTTGTCAAGTGTCAACATCAGAAACAGATCAGTGAAAAGTTCAAATCCAAAAGAGTTGGGAAAATTAAAATGGTTCACAACATATTTGGGAAAATTAAAATATTTATTTTAGTTGGGAAACACGATCAAGTTTGTTGGGAAATTTTAGATTTTTACGTGCGATTGTTACAACAAAAGCTATAAATGACTGTATTTTTTTTTCAAAATAATATCTCAACAAAAAAAAATCATAGGAAAATATCGTATATATATTTGGAAACAAAATCTGTGTTGATTACCTACCTTGACAATAAACAAGTGCTATCGAAAATCCCCTCCGAAAAATAAATAAATTAAAAAAGTGAATTATATTTGTGTCTGGTTTAAACCACAGGCAAAACTTACCGCTATTTATTTTATCGCCGAGACATTACGGATACGCGAAGCGCTTCGGTCTTAAAAATCTGTTGTTTTTTTCTACAAACCTGTAGAAGATAATAATTTTATTAGAAACTAAAAATATAATTAAATAACATATTTATTTAAAAGACTTTAGTCCATAGCAAAACGTTTAAATATTATTAATTTTTTTTTTACTTTTTATTAAAGCATAACAAAAGTGAATAATGATCTTTTTTTATATCTGTGTTATTAAATAGCATCATTTAATTTCATACAGAGAAGTGTGCATATGCGATTTAATATATGCTACTAGCAATACTAGGAGAAAACAGCGTATTGAAAGAAATCTGAAAAAAAAAAACATAATATTTTTTGAATTATATTAAAACGTTATCTAGCTGTTTTTGCGCACAAATAATGTAGATTAAGTGAAGAAGTAATATGACACAGAACAATCCGTCCTGAGTCATATGGTGACACATACCCGAAAATATCTACAGTAGAATAGATCAATAACATGGATAAGCAATTATCATGGCTATGTTACTAAAAAGGCATCTATACTGACATAATACTTTTTTTTTTATCCTCGTAGATGAAGATAAGTTTAAAAGCGACACATATTGTTCGTATGTAACTACGAAATTACGAAGTCAATTCTTACTTTAACATAAATAAATAAATCTAATTGCTAAGAGAAAAATTATACCACTAGTGGCTGTACGGCTGGTATTTACACCACTTTTTAATAATTTTGAAATTACTGTGTGAAAACGTTATTTTGTAAATAAAATTGGTGAGGAAGGGGGGAGGGGAGTGTGAAAACGTGAAACTTATTTAAGAGAATCTTTGTTGCCTTCTTGAAAAGTGATTGTCGTTGTGACCCTGTTCCTAGATAATGTTTTAATGAAATGAGACTAAACATTTTATAGACTATTATTCTAAAACTTATTTTGTATTTTAGGGATCTAATAACCTTAAAAAATACAGGTTATTACTATCTGTATTGTCATCCTATTTAATTATGCTTGTGCAACTATTGTTGACTGCAACCTGTTTCCCATGTTTTTATTTATATTGGAGTGAAGTGGAATAAATAAATAATATGTTTTGTATTTTCCAGGTAATCGTATCTGTCCTTGGGACGTGCCCTACCCTCGAGCAATTATTAAAAAAGTTAAAACATTCTTGAGCCAAAGTCACACTAAAATATATAGATTTAGATTTAATTAGAAATTGGAACCTGCAAGCTGAAACTGGCTGAAAACCTGCAGAAAGGAAAATAAAATATCGAACCAACGCGTCAGACGAAGTAAAACAAAAATAAAGTGTAAAATGAACTGAATATCGCAGGTTTTGTGACGAACAAGAAAAATGAGGACCTTTGAAATATAGGCAAATATAGACAAAAAATATAGGCAAACTAGCTCTAAATACAATTTTTCTTCCTATAAATATAATCTGATATTAATAACTCGACTATAATAAGGAAGATTGCTGGGCATGGCGGAGAAACGATATTAGTTTGTCACGGGTTCATTGAAGCTTCCAAATTTTAACTTTTACTTTTTCTCCCAATGTCCAACGGAACTGTATGCACGCCCCACAGTACGGCGTAAAAGCACGTAAGTGTAGAATATATTCATATTCATTCAGAGGAGGGCCAAAACTAGGCTCTATGTTTTTCTTTCCTGATTCAATTATTCTGTTTTTCTTTCTTTTTCTATCATTTACTTTTCTTCATTTCTTTATACCTCAACACTTTATTTCCCATGTTTCTTAATGTCCCATCATATTCCCAGTTTTGAAGATATATTCATTTGATTAGGATCCCTTAACAGTCTAGATTCCCGCTATCACATAACAGGCCTGCAACCTAGTATAAAATAAATAATTTTTTCTAATAAAATTTTGAAATGAAAGAATAGATATAATACTTAATAAAAAGATCACAAATAAGTTTAATTTGACTTTTTATTATAACGGGAAATCAGTGGAAAGCGTGATAACCCACTATAAATAGGTAGAACATGAACAATCAATCACCTTACCCAGCACCTTGTGGCAAACCTTTGAAAGGTCATAAGTGGCCTGAGAATGGCATATCTTTGAACAACATCATAAGAATAGCAAATCTTTGAAAGGTCATAAGTACGAACACATTATTCTATAATCATAATTGCGCTAAAAGTTTAATTCTTCCATATAATTAGACAATTTTCAGGAAATTCAAAGTGGCTCTCATGAGTATTTTCCTTAAGAGAGAAAACAAATTATAGAAAACCTTTTTATCTTCATATCGCACGTGATTCTATGATTACATGTTGTAAGGGTCATGGAAACATGCATGACAATGGCATTTTATAATCACTAACAGTTTTGACACACTGGGCAGCATGACTCCTAGTAATGATCAAGCAAATTAAATTGCTATTTGATTAAAACAAAAGAAAATGTATCACATGCAAACTACAGCAACTAAAATTATACCTTAGACTAAGAGAAGTGAAAAAATACAAACTTGATATTCCATCATTTTTTTAATGAACCAGATTTGTGGGGATACCAGAATTATAATATTATACTCATTAACTCATTTTTTTAACATGACTATAATATGAAGCCATTCAATAACATATCATCAAACAGTATTGATAAAAGACATACTATCATTTAGGAATAACCAATTGTTTTAATTTAATGACAAGGAATGATAAATAATATAAAAGATTAGTGTGTTATTTAGAAAAATTAAGTTCAACTCTCTAGTCCAAGCAAGTACAAACATTACCTAAATTGTTTATTTTAAGCTCATTTCCTACAAAATTATAAAAAAAAAAAACTTACTGGATTTTTAATATAATCTTCCAGTCGGGCAGAAGCTTCCTTTCCCTTCTTTGGTCTGATGAGCAAGTAAATTTTACCAACATCTGTGGTCCGAAGAAGTTTTTCTACAACAGCCATTCCGACAAAGCCAGTTGCCCCAGTGATAAAAACATTTTTATCCTTGTAAAATGTTTTCACTTCACTATCCTCCATTTCTGCAATTATCACAAAATAAAATAAGTAATTTCCATTGATTCAATATAGTTAGGTAGTAAAAACGGAATGTTTGAAAAATAAGTGAAATCTAATGTAAGACTGGCTGTAAGAAAGAGGGCAGAAATTAATTATGTATCTATAATAGTAAATACAATTAAATTAACTTTTTGTGAAATCTCAAATTCCATAGTAATAATGGAAAATAAACAAGCATTTAAATGTCCACTGCTATGATATGCAGTGTATACTTAGTTGCAAAAATTGTATTTCTGATTTTAAAATTTGATCTTACATTTACGCACTTTGGTTCTCAATTTTTCAGAATGATACAATATTAGGTTTATTCAACTTTTACATATTTTGAAAGCCATTCAGATTTATTTTGAAAATATAATTTAGAAATATTTAACCATTCATTACCGTAAAATGAGTTTCGAACCTGTATTATTAAGGATTATGGATACTATGGAATGAAAAATAGTCACGGAATATAGATTAATTTTTCATTTATTGTTCTTATCAGAGTATATATACTTAAATAAATTAAATTAAATACTCAGTATATACTTAAATATGGTTGAATCAACCATTTTTATTTCAATTTTGTAGTTACATTTTCCAAGAAGTATAATAAAAATACTGATAATAAACACATTAATTTTCTCAACAATTCAATAAGTATTTTGGCAGCTGGAGCATAGGTTTTACCGAAAAACAACTATAACTATGCTGAAGATGGATATTTGTTCACCTTTGAACCTTCTGTACACAATTATTAAAAGGGAGATCTTATAATGTCACAATTATTCAAAACACAAAAATAATGCCAAGCATTGCACACCGAACCGTTTTAAAATAAAATATTTTTCTATCTTCTTGTACATTCCATAAGACTGAATCAATTTTTATTTGGAAATATTGTCATTAATCTGTTTTAACTTTGAATAACGTGGCGAAAACTTTTTCCGTTATCATTTAATCTTCATCAAACATAACTGCAGCTTATTTGAGATTTATTATTGTGCTCAATAATGTAAAACTGTAATTTATAAAAATAATAGAAGTTACAGGTATAGTTATATTTTAACAACACTAACTTTAATAAAAATTTGCTTCAACAAAAGAAACCAAGGAAATTAAAACTTTGCTTTAATAAAAAAAAAAATGTAATGCTGGCTAATTTGAATAAATTAACTTCAGCTGGAAAACTAAAAGATAAATCAAAGTAACTGATACACTAAAAAAAAAAAAAACTATTCCAACTGGTTCTTCAGTCTAAAAATAGTATCACTGGAAAGAAATACATGTTTATCAACTAAATATAGCAGTGGAAGAATGAAGTGCAAGGATGCTGCTCATCACATTCTGCCAATATACTTAAAAAATAGAAATTTCTAAACACCACAAGCTAATGGTCATTTAAACACTTATAATTTTATAAATAAATAAAGGAGTGGACAATCATAATTTAGTTTCACTTCTAGAAAAGTAGTTTTGTCATTAATGCAAGCACAACAAAAGAAATACAGTTTTATAACAGCCATAAAATATATGTTGAATGCAAACTAGTAATGATAAGTTAAATTCATTCTTTTGATCTGATAAGAACAATAAATGAAAAATTAATCTATATTCCGTGACTATTTTTCTTATTTTTCATTCTATAGTATCCATAATTCTTAATAATACAGGTTCGAAACTCATTTTACGGTAAGGAATGGTTAAATATTTCTAAATTATATTTTCAAAATAAATTTGAATGGCTTTCAAAATATGTAAAAGTTGAATAAATCTAATATTGTATCATTCTGAAAAATTGAGAACCAAAGTGCGTAAATGTAAGATCAAATTTTAAAATCAGAGATACAATTTTTGCAACACTATATTAGGAACTTTTTTTTTTTTAACAACAAAATCTTTAAAGCATAAAGTATATTTAAGAATGAAACTGGTTAGAAACAAACTCAACCAGGAACTGAAGATTCTATTTAAAATTTTTAGAATAATAGGCAAAATAAGTTTAAAAATTATGCATTAAACAAGTTGTTCATATTTTTATTGAAAACATAAATCACATCAACCATAATATTTTCTTATCAAAAAATTTTCAATCAGATGAAAAACAAATGTTGCAACAGTAACTGAACAATTAAAAACATGTTCGGGCAAGAGAATAAAAGAGCTCTGGCTGATATAAACAAACTAAATTGTGAGAGTATTAAAATATTTAGTGAAAAGTGCCAATAATTTCAGTACTAAACTCAAAGCATGACAATAGGTGTTGTAAATAATCAAAAAAGGTATTACAAAAAAATATAATAGAAACCAGAAAAATAACCAGAGAAAAAAACACGTGTATTACTGATTATGGTGATAATGCAAGTTAAAACATAACGAATAACCGAATTTATTTAATTCTGAAGAACATAACAAACGTTTATTAAAACTATACAGATTGTAGAAGTTTAATAAATAACTTTTCACAGTAAATAGCCTTAATTTAGTCAAATATAACACTTACTGATTAAAAATAAGAATTTTCAACAGAACGTCGACACTCAAAAACCGGCTTCAAGACTGAATAGTACCCTATCTCAGTCAATGCCTCAATGGACTGTTATGTCGTCATGGCAGTGTTGCCGGCAGCTCTCCCACCACTCGAATCCTGTTTCTTCACTGCTAATCAAAATTACAAATTACAACAATAAAAAATATTATAAATATATAATATTATAAAAATATAAATTTGGCAATACCCTCGACATTCAACTTTAAATTACAATTTTAAAAGCGTTGTTCACCTGCTTCTCAACTACCTGTTAACTTAAAAGTACAATTACAAACATTTTGAAATTTCTATATTTATTATAATTTTAAAAATATTTTAAACCGATATAGTTTTGTGGATTTGGGAGGAAATTATACCAACAGATTTTTTTTTTTTTTTATAAAACCTTAAAACTGTAAATTTTTATAAATTTGGTAATTTAAAATAAAAGTTAGGTACAATAAGTCTGGATTTTACCAAATTTAATATCGATTTAATCTGACTGAGAAATTATTTTAACTAACGATTAAGAGAAAGAAGTAATAATAATAAATTTTTTCGTTTATTAGATAATTTATATTAAGTACTAATTTCAAGTAATTTAAAGTTTTGAAATCAAATTGTTGTTTATTTATTTTTAAATATTTATCATTTTTTGGTTTATTATTTTCAATAATAGACCTTTGGAATCGACCAAAGACAATTTTTTTGTAACCCCCCCTCAAAATTTGAGGTTTTACGTTTCAAGATACGTAGAATCCAAATATCGAATAAAAAAAAATCCGTCCGCAAAATTTTTGTTTGGTGCTTTTATTGTATTTAAACGAAATCTAACGAAAATCCCTACAATACGAACTAGAAATCACCAAAATTGGACCATTATTAGCTGAGATATATAGCTTTATGAACTTCGTTTTTATTTTTTCCTAGTGAAGTGCACACAAATATTTCCTCTGTATCATTTTACATCACAGCCTACTTGCATTGACGCAGTTTTTTTAATTTACACAGTTCGGCAATCTCACGGCGAACATCTTGTGACAAGCTTCAAATTTCTTTTCCTTTGGTACCTACTGCTTCATATTTTTTACTTTGGCAGAATAGATATTTTTGTGGAATAATAAACAAGTGGAATAAATAAGTGGAAATAATAAACCATTGTGTAATAATTTGCAGCGTTTTATTTATTTGGTGGGGATGAGGCTGAATTTCATCGATTTGGCGATCGATCATTAGGTTTTCAAAGTTGCTAATGTCAATTTCACTACTAAAATTTCGTTTGGCCATGAAAATTTCTACTTAATTATTATATTGGTGAGAGTATAGTTGACCGTGGGAAAGTATGAAGGAGAATCTTGGTTGGGATTGCGGTCAATAAATGAATACACAATATGAAAAAACTAATATGTGTGCCGACGTTTCGGCCTATGTTTTAGGTCATCATCAAGGCTAAGAAAAAACAAGATGACAATAGATATAACAACAGTGGCAGAAACAGTAATAATAAGAAAGTTAACAAATAGCAAAATGTAAAAATTTTAAAGTATAAAGAAAAATATGTTGATCATAATATGTCAATATTAATGTGGGTCTCCATTAGCTTTCGATGCCAGTGACGCGACTGAGTGAGAAGCGCTGGGATATCCTGGAGTCATGCTTTTCCAGCCATAGGTGGGGGGATAGGCCTGACTCGGGGAGTCCCAGACTGATTGTAAATAGTGTGCCTGTGTTTAAGATTTTATGTTTATTTTATTTTTTTATAAGTTTATTTATTATTTCTTGTATTAAGTTTATTTTTTGTTATTATTAATTCATTTTTTGTAAATAATTTATGAATGATTTATTTTATCACTATTACCATTGTCCTTGCTGAGACAGAATGTAATATTTCTCTATGAATAAATAGTCATCATCATCATTGATGTAGAAAATAAAGAATATAGAAGAATATAAGGTATAAAGAAAAAATGCTAACCATAATCTGAAACATAATAATAAATGATAAGAAATAAATAAATTAAATAATTTACTTTATCTTTAAGCTACCATACCGTCTTATAAAACCTAATAAACAATAGCTTTACCGAAAAAAATCTGGTGCGGTGCGCGCATCACACAACTTTCCCTTACCGCCCTATTATAATTATCTTTTTAATATAATTCTAAAGAGTTCACATAAACAATACTTGAAATAAACTCAGCAGCATTCAATTCTTCTCCCACTTAAGTATAATAAAATAATTTTTAAAACAATTTTAGTACAACAATTCTGTACACTGCCTATATATTTTAACTTTGTCAAGTTGCAAATATATTTTAAAAGTTGCTGGTTTACTTTCTATGGAAACATTTTCTTTCCATTAAATAATGTGAAAGTAGAAATTATTAAATTAATTTTCGCTTTTGTATTCTTAAATTACTTTATTACAGAGCGTACTGTTTACAACTGATTGGCGGATTGGTGGGAGGAGGTTCGGTCGCTTCTATCTCCTTTCGGATGCGCTTGGTTATCCATCTATTTTATGCTCTTCATAAAATACACTGTATCTTTGCTAATACTTGCCAGATTTTGATGATTTTTTTTTTTAGATACTTTAATAACCTTTCATATAATTCTTTACATAATTTACTATAAATTGCATATTTTTTAAGCCATGCGAAAATAAAATATTCTTTTCTTCATAACTTTTTTTCCTGCATTTTCTCGGTGATTCACTACATAAATGAAAAGTTAAAGGCCTTTATAATAATTTTGGCAAGTTTCATCAAAATCGTTAGAGCCGTTTTTGAGAAAGATGTAAAAAAGTGTAAAATTCATGATATAATAGCTAATTCCGGTTAGTCCGATGCGCTGTATCTTTGCTATTATTGGTCCGATTTTGATGATTCTTTTATTGTTTTTTAGATAATTTAATTATCTTTCATACAAGTCTATAAATGATTTACCATAAATTGCACGCTTTTGAAGTTCACCGAGGGGTGATGTGCCATACATATGAAAAGTTAAAGGTCTTTATGAAGAATAATTTAGCCAAGTTTAATCAAAATCGTTAGAGCCGTTTTCGAGAAAATTGTAAAAATGTGTAAAATCGATTATATAAAGTGGCACTTCCGGTTAGTCGATTGTCACGAAAATGTTGCTGTAACATCACATGCATGTGCTAACCTTAAATATGTAATTTCAGTATCGTACAGCTTTCCGTTTTTGAGCTAGACTGATCACACACACACAGACACAGGCTCACAGACACACAGACCATTTTGCGAGACTTGGTCATTTGGACTCAGGGGACCTTAAAACATGTATTTCCGTTGAAAACTCGAATTCAAAAATTTTCACGATCGCAATACTTTCCCTTACTATATACTTCGTATATAGGTAAGGGAAAGTAAAAAGGTCAACCGTAATGGTTATTCGAAATGAGCATGTTCGATAAAATATGAAATTCGAAAAACTGCCTCAGAACCCTTGAAAATCTAATAAATGATCCTTATAAACGAGGAAAAGTTCAATAAGAAAAGTAAATCGAAATACGCTTGCGTGATCAAAAATCCGATAGTAAATAGTGATTCCAAATTTAATAAACGATACCTGCACCAAATAAATGTCAACTGTAATAGTAATACAAAGTTTCTTAAAACGATGTTTAAAAGTGAGGATTCAGAAATATGGATAGGATATTGAAACTTATTATATAACTAAGTGAATTTAGACTAATGATCGATAAATATTCTTTATAAATGTCTTTTTTCACTTTATTTTAAAACATAGAAGGCTCCAAAAAAATACCTATAAGGACCGCCATATAGTGGTCAAGAATATAGGAAAACATGGCCAAGAGTGGAAAAATGTTTTTTTTTATTTTTAAAACTTAATTCTTTGCAAAACATTCTAAGATAAGGAAATAATTATAAACATTGTGTAATTAGAACATAATTATAAGTTATAATTATATATATATAAAAAGATTATAACATTTTTATTATTTTGAATAATCGGAACTTATGAAGGAATGAGATGATCCGGAAGGCGGTCAAAAAATGGAACACAAATAGTAAACACTATTTATTAAGGATCCGACGTTTTGACCCACTTTGCAGGTCTTCTTCAGGGCTGAATAAACAAGATACAAAAATAAGAATAAAACAATGCTGTATAAAGTGAATGAATTAATAAATAAAAAAGATTTAGTGAGAAAAAAAAAAATAAAAAATAAAACAACGTCGTATCCTTAATAAATAGTTTTTACTATTTGTGTTCCATTTTTTGACCGCCTCCTAGACCATCTCATTCCTTCATTTTTATTATTTATTTTGAATCATCTTTCAAAGAATGTCCCACTCGCACTGAATTGTCTCAAATATTTTCTAACTCTACGTTATAAAAAAACAAATAATACATTGCATAACCAAGACATTTTGGATTACGCATTGCCAAATGTGGGGTATGGGCGGGCTCCTCTTTAGCCCAAGCACTATTACGAAAAGACTTTTCAAAATGACACCGACAGAGTTCTCCTTTCGTAACCTAGATTAGTGAGTTGATAAGCTATTCCTGGCGCAAGCAGATAGCTTAAAAGGCATTATGAGCCTTTAAAGTGCGGTTAGCAGTGGTGTCTTTATCTATAATCAATAATTGGTAACTCGTGGTCAGTGAGTGAACTACGTCTTTTTTATGAAAAAAAATATATATATAGCTAAGTGATTAAGAAATTCAGGGAAAGCATCGATTTGATACTGAGGGATGATATCTTTATAAGGAACATGCTCAAAGACCAGTTTTTCCCCCATTGAAGGATCTGATACCCAGATTTTAGTGTGCCTCAGGACCCGAACACGAAGTCGATCCGATCGATGGCTATATATAAAATAAATTTTCTGCCAGAGCTAAGCGTGAACTTTGACCGTCGATTTACAATTCCAATAATAATGAAGTCACAAGAGCGTATCCAACTCAAAACAGAAGGGAGTAGTGATTTTTTAAATTTAATAGAATGGGAGAGGATTTCTGCTATTATGGAATAATTTACAGCACAATTCAAAAGAACATAATTTTTTTTTAATTAAATCTAGAACAATGGTTTGCGTGAATTATTTGTAAAAATTTAAATACTTTCCACATTGGGAGGGGAGAAGGTAGGTAAAATGGAGGAAATGCAGGAAAAAAGTTTAGGCAAAAAGGCTATTTTATTTTCGCTTAACGCTTTAAGGCATAGTTTGTATTTAATTATTTGATAGGCAATTGAATCCTCTATAAAAAAAAATAATCTAAATCAGACCATTATTAGAAAAATATTGTAATCGGGTCAAAATTTCAATGTTCAACTTTCAAAAGGTATTTTCAGTCATTGGTCAGTCTGCCACGTTATCTCTTGAACTGGCGGATCAATTTAGTTTCTTTCTTTTTTTTTTGTAGTGTTTCAGGGCCCCGTGACTCAAATGACTGGATTTTTCAAACATATTCAAAAGTAAACTAAATTCGTTACAAAACAAAAAACTATTTAAATTTACACGCATGCTTTATATATTATTCTAAAGTACATGTTCCTTTGGAAACTGGTTCGCTTTTGTTTATTTTTTTATAACTCGATAACCATCCTACTCTCAGAACTATCTAGATGCTCATTTGAAAGATAATTTAATTGTCTACAAAGCTAAATATATATTTTTAAAAAATATATTTTATTGGAACTAATATTAGCGATGATACAGCCAACTAGTTTTATTTTAGCCTTTGCCCAAAGTGTTCGGAAAAATCGTGTGAGTGAACACATAAAATATTTTTTTTTACATTCAAGACAAATGTAAATGTAATTGATAATAAATGTAAATGTAAATAATAGTTAATAATGCAGTGCCCACTGGTAAACGTCCGAGGGGTAGACCGAAACGTAGGTGGGAGGATTGTGTTAAAGGCGATCTAATGGATTTGGGTTCGGGCGGTAGTCGGTTGACCGAGTTTTGTAGACAACGATTGGTGGTATCGGCATCAAACCTTCGGGTTCGTTAAGCCTTTTATTATTTTTATTATTCAAGATAAATGAAATATGGAAAAAAAGTGAGAGAAAAAGTTATAAATAACATAATACCGCTGGTAAAGTTTTGACTCTGCAAAATATCTAACTAAGAATGGAGAACAGCAAAGTAATGAAACTGTTTAGCACCTGCAGATGGTGCAATGTCAGGAAAGGGTGTCAATAAACGTAAAACCGGAGAGAAGGTGCGCCATAGTGTGTCGCCTTATGTTCTTACTGTATAAAAAATATGCAGAAATACGTGTAAAATAAGGAAGGGAAGCACTGATGTTAATAAATTTGACCTTTACAAACTTTAATTCTGTTTCAGAAATAAGCAAATTATCTCTCAATTATAAACGTATGGGTCGGATCCGACCCGGCTGACATATATTCGTATATCGCATACGTAGCGCATATACCGTTTCTCTCTTCTCATGGGCCATCGGCCTCTTCCAATCCTTCATGGCGAAAATTTTGGAGACTAAATATTTTCTCTAATTTAAGGTTTTAAAGTTTAATAAACAAGAATAAATGCTAATATTTGTGCATTATTGTTTCCCAGGGTCGAAAATTGTAATTATGAAGTAACGGGTCGGATACGATCCAACGTTTATGTTTGTGTGGCCAGTGTCAACGTTAATTATAAATAGATACCAAAAATGGAGGAGGGCTCATAAAGAACATATGAGCTGCTTGAAATCGTATATCGTTTACTATACAAAATCACTACATATTTTTTTTTTTTAAGAATTTTCATTTTTAAAAAGTTGTATATATATACGATTTTCCTATTCGTTAGTTTACCATAGGGACTAAGGTAAATATATATATATATATATATATATATATATATATATATATATATATATATATATATATATATATGTATATATATAAAACTTAACGAGTCCGGGTTAAATAACTTTAAAAAAAAAGAAAGGTTTTAAATAAGTACGCAACGAAAGATGGTTGATAACTGACTTTATTCAGCAAGTAATATATACTCTTAGGGAGTTGTTTATCTTACTAGTAGGATTAAGTTCTATTCATAACTAGGTCTGGCTCTTAACTTATATATATATATATATATATATATATATATATATATATATATATATATATAAATTAACGTGTTTGAGACACAAAAAATAAAAAAAAATAAAAGGTTTAAAGAAAAGCACACTCAGAGAGATCGATTACAACTGACTTTATTTAACAAGTAATCCTCTTTATATAAGATCTAGGAGTTGTTTACACTCATGAGAGGGATTAAGCTCTGTTATTACCCAGCTCTGGTTCTTAACTCTCCCCTCCAGTTTCCAGACACTTTTGGAAACTTAAAAGGTTGACCAGTCCGAGCAATGAACATCATTTATCCCTGTAAAACTTTACAGCTCCTAGAAACACTAAATCCATAAACTAAATACATAACCATTTTCTTCTATAAAAACAACTGAAGTATTCAAAACATAAAACACAACTAAACCACGACCACTGTTGCACAACAACTTATGCGCAAGCACTGAACTACAAATAACATAAAGCTAAGAGATACAATAAAAATAAAACAAAAATATACTGTTGTTCACAATATTTCCTCCGGTTGAACAGGCGAAGGCACTCCAAACCCCAAAGGAAACTTCAATTGCTCAATGTGGACTGTCCGCCGCCTCTTAGGGTCACCAATACTTTCGATCGTTACCACGTTATGTTCGCGTATTACGACGACGCGGACTTTATAGTACTTCGAATGGCGCAAATCCAGTAACTGAGTGGATTGAATGATTGTACGCTGCAATCGCCTTCCGCATCGCTATGTCCGGGGTCCACCCCTGTTCCACGTGATACACTCTGAGGTGGTCGCTTAGGGTGCTATGTAACCGTTCTACCCCTCCCCTACCTTTCGGGTGTCCCGGAGTGTTAAAGTGCCACCTGACTTCTAATTTTCGCATTTCTTCGCTCAGGATCGCGTTGTCGAACTCCCTCCCTTTATCGGATGTTATGCGGTCGGGTACTCCGTAAAACATAAACCAGGTCTGTAAGGCTAGTAGCACCGATTCCGCCGCTTTGCTTTGTATGAGATGAGCCATCGCCACTTTATTGAACACGTCTATAGCCGTCATCCATGTAAATCCCCTCCACGTGAACGTGTCCACTTGAAGATCCCGGAGTGGTAATGTACCTGTTGGCGTCTCTTCTTGTACTGCTTGCGGTGGGTGGCGATCATACTTAGTAGTCATGCAGACCTCGCATGCTCCGATGACTTCTTGAATGGTCCGCCGCATCCCTGACCAATAAGTACCGTCTCTTAAGTACTTGTAGCGTTTCACTGACCCCTCGGTGGTTGGTCTTCCCCTGGTGGTACGCCCCGGTTAACTCCTTCTGTCGTTCGACGTCTCTGATGGTTTCAACCATTAGCCTACATCGAATGAAGACTCGATCTGGAATTTGGTCCGTCTTCCACACCTGTTTGATTTTGTCCCAGACGGTGGCGTTACCCACATATATGTGGTGTGTCTGACCCGGTTTAGACGCGTCTTTTAGTGCTTTGCAGACAAGATCTAATCGTACCCCTGGTTGTGACGAAATAACATTTATGCGTGACCTCCCTTAACGCAAGTACTCAATAGTAAGCATACCCGACGTCTTTGTCTTCCAGATTACCTGGCGCGATTTATCATTAATGATCTCGTCAACTTCCTCTACATCCTGTGGTCCCTCATCTGTAGAACTGTCTCTGGGTGATGACGTCTCTTCCCTCTCTACCTCTGTCATAGCCTGCTCTACTTCGCCTTCTGGTGACCAATCCTGTAGGAATTGTCGGATGTCCCTTGATGACCCCGCTATGTCCTCTTCTATGGCATTCACCATCAGTGCTCGCGACAACCAGTCGGCGACTACATTTTCTTTGCCAGGTTTGTAGACGATGTCCATGGAATACTGACTCAACCTCTCTTTCCATCGTGCAACTCGCGCCGACGACTCTTTCAACTGTCCAACCCACTGTAGCGGTCTGTGATCAGTCTGGACCCTAAATCTCCTTCCGAATAAGTATGGCCGAAAATGGTCAATCGCCCAAACGATGCCTAACAGCTCCCTCTCGAGCGCGCTATATCTTGCTTCGGCATCCGATAGTCTTCTACTCGCGTATGCTATGGGCCATTCCCCGCGGTCATTCTCCTGGGATAACACTGCACCCAAGGCATACTCACTAGCATCTGTGGTCACTGTAAATTGCTTATTGAAATCTGGGAATGCTAGAACAGGTTCCTCCTTCAGGTGCTCCATACATTTCTTCAGATTGCCCTCCATACTAGGTGTGACGACTAACCGCGCTCCCTTTTTCAGTAAATTATTTATAGGTACCAAGTAACGCGCCATGTCCGGTACGAACTGTCGATAATAGTTCAGGGCCCCCAGAAGTCTCCTTATGCCTTTTACATCCCGGGGTATTGCCATCCTGGTGATCTCCTCCACTTTGGACCTATCCTGCTTAACCCCTTTTCGTGATACCGTGTGCCCTAAAAAAATTATTTCGGCCAAACCCAAAACAGACTTCTCTGGAGACAGTTTCAAACCGAATTCCCTTACTCTCGCGAATACTTGTTTCAGGTGTTGCTCATGTTCCTCCTCCGATTTGCTGAATACCAAAAGATCATCCATGTAGACCTAGCATATCCCTTCGTCGATACCCCTGAGGAATTCATCCATTAATCTTTGAACTGGGGCGCGTTCTTCAGTCCGAATGGCATTCTCGTGAACTCAGTGCCCCCGTTCAAACGTGAAGGCCGTTTTTGCCTGATCTCTGGGATGAATTTTGATCTGGTGATACCCTGCCTTTAGGTCTAACGTGGTGAATATGGTAGCCCCGCTAAGTCTGTCTATTATGTCCTCGAACCTGGGAATCGGATAAGCTTCGTCTTTCGTATTTTCGTTTAACTGACGAAAGTCCACGACTACTCTATATTTCTCTTGCTCTGTCGTACTCTTCTTCTTCACTGCCCACAGGGGACTATTAAACGGGGACGAACTATTAATTATGATTCCCTGCCGCTTCAAATCCTCCAACTCTTCCCGGATGTGTTGCCTCAGCGCTTGGGGATACCGTTTTTCCTTTACGTATGTGATTTTTTCTTGTTTCAACGGAACTTCGTGCACTGTCTTTCCCGTGACACCTAATATCTCCCCTTCCTTATAAAAGATGTCCCGAAATTCGTTTCGCAATAGGTTTCTCCACTCTACCACCCTATTTACGGCCCCCACCCGAGAGCCTCTAACAGCGCGGTGACACGTGTATGACCTGCCTCCTATTTTAACATACCACCTGCCCTGTTTATTTTCCACCTTAGCGCCTACCCTCTCTAACAGGTCGCACCCAACTATAGCCTGGTATTCCCTCGGCATGCTCTCTACTACATGCACTTGTATTCGCGCTCCCGTTTTCTCTCACTCGCTCAATCCCATGTCCGCCTCACCCACCACCTTACATGGCCCGCCTAAGGTTACTAGCCTACACTTGCATTTCCGGATTTATGCCCCCCCCTCTCCCTTGCCACACAAGCTCTCCGCCGCTATTTTCGACAGCAGGGTGCTCGAGCTTCCTGTGTCCACAAGGCACTTCACTTCACTGTTTGTTTTAATAATAGGCAACCAATTCTTTGACTCACCTGCTACATTGTTGATGACGCAAGCTCGGTCGACCTCTCTGCGAGCACCTGCCTCATACAGTCGTCTGCTTCCTCCTCACCATTGTCGTCTGCCGCTGTCCGCGATGCTGCACTACCTTGCGTTGTCGGTTCCAGCCACTGCTCAAGCTGCCTTCACCACCACTGCTTTCTGGTTCCTCCTCCGTCTCTGAAGATCCCGATATGCTGGATGTGTCCCTGGGAGTTCCACTTCGTCTGGACGAGTACCTTCTTTTTCGGACCTCCTGCGCATTCACTTCCATCGGCTCTCCTTGATAGCTCTCTTTCCTGCGATAGACGTACGGACATTGTCGTGCAAAATGCCCCTCTGTCCCGCACTCGTAACATCTGGAGCGTGGACAATGGGGTACCAGATGGCCCGCCCTGCCGCACCCGTGGCACTTCCTCTCATCCTTCCTAGGTCCATTCTTTGATCTTGGCTGCCAAGTCTTCTTCTCCGTCGTGGACGGTTTTTCTCTGATAAATGCCCTTCTCCACGGAGTCGCAGAGGTTCTTGGTTGATTGGCGGGAACCTTAGTCCATTCGGGTTCATCCACTTCCATCCTGTTACTCTCTTCTTCTCGGGCCCCTGTATCGACAAGGGCCTGGGCGCACTCGAGAAACGTCTTCTCGGCGGGAAATCCTTCCTTTTTTCCTATCTGCATTGCTAGCTGCACCTTCCATACTCTGGACAGAAACAACATGCGAGCATCTGTTTCCTCCGCGGATATGATCTCTCTCATCTTTGCATTCAGTTTTTGGTATCGCTGTAGCATGATTGCCGCGAACTGCCCCGGTGTCTGCCTGCTTTGCCTCCTCTCACAGAACATCTGAAAAATGTCCTCCTCGATCGTCCATCTTCTTCCTCCGTACACCTTTTTCAACCTCTCCTTCACAATTTCCCAAGAGGTTTCTTCGTCCGCTTGAATTTGGTTCAGAATACTTCTTCTGACCCTGCCGATGAGGTTCGCTCTTAATGACTCAGCATCACGTGGGTCCAATAAATTTTCGGCTTCTTTCGCAGCTAGCCTTGTTGTGAAACGGTCGCCTCCCTTGATGAAGTGGTTCAGCTCGCCTAATTCGCCAGTGAATTCCCTCAAGCTGGAAACGTCCTTCCGCAGCTCCTGAGCTGTCGCCACCTTGACCTTTATCCAGGCCAACGCGTTGTTTCCGTTATCTCCTGACAGGTTCAGCGTGGCGGGTCTCACGATGCTATTACCAACCCCGTCCGTCATTCTTGTTCAGTATTTGAACAATGCGTAAGCAAAAGCAAAAAAAAAACTAGGCCAAAAAAAAATTCAATCAGCTTCTGTTCTATACCGGCCGGTCCCGGGTTTCGGCACCAATTAACGTGTTTGAGACACAAAAAATAAAAAAAAAAGAAAAGGTTTAAAGAAAAGCACACTCAGAGAGATCGATTACAACTTACTTTATTTAACAAGTAATCCTCTTTATATAAGATCTAGGAGTTGTTTACACTCATGAGAGGGATTAAGCTCTGTTATTACCCAGCTCTGGTTCTTAACTTATATATATATATATATATATATATATATATATATATATATATATAAACTTGTTTTAAAAAGTATATGTTTATCTTAGGGATATTTATCTTCTCCTGCCTCCCATCGAAATTTTTAAAAAATATGATTTTCATACCTAATAACATAAGTTTTGTATTTTTGATGAAAAATTTGTGATCCAATTTTCATTCTTATCCATAAAACTGACTTCCAATTTGGCCATTAAAGACACATAGGTGATTACTTGTCTTCTTCTTATTAACTCCTCTCTCCCCCGATAAACAAAATTCTGCGTTCACGCCTGAAATCTATGTCCAAACTGTTCGAAGTCGAAAGTCTAATTGTGTAGTTATAGCTATAGCAATGCAATTAGAGCAACAACAGAAATTTGTTTATGAAGGGGTCAAAAATATTTTCTTGTAATGAAAGAATACGTGTTACATAGGTTGAGATTTATTCTGATCATTACTGAAGTTTTCACCTCTCTGAATGAAAATTTGGCATAAGACTAACCGGAAGTAGCTATTATATCATGAAGTTTACAATTTTCTCTTAAACGGTTTCAACGATTTTGATGAAACTTACCTAATGCCTTCACCTTAAAAGCCTTTAACTTTTCATGTATATAGTATATCAACGAAAAAATAATATTTTATTTGCTCTTAACTTAAAAAGCATACAATTTGTAGTAAATAATGTATACATTATATGTAAAATAATGTATATAATTATATAATGTATAATGTATAATGTATATAATTATATAATGTATAATGTATATGTATATAATTATGTGAATAAACAATAATGTATATACAGTATATATGGAATTTCTATAGATTCTATAGAATGGAATGAAAGCTTATTAAATTATCTAATAAACAAAAAAAAATCATCAAAATCGGACCAGTATTAGCAATGATACAGCGTATCTAATTAGGAGTACAAGACAACACTAGATGGATAACCGAGCGCATCCGAAAGGAGACGGATGCGAATAAATCTCCTCCCACCAATCCACCAATCTGTTGTCAACAATACGCCCCTGTAATAATGTAATTTAAGAATTAAAAAGCAGAAATTAACTTAATGATTACTACTTTAATATTATTTAATGGAAACAAAATTTTTCCATGGAAACTAAACCGAAACTTTTAAAATATATTTTCAACTTTACAAACTTAAAATATATATGTAGTGTAGAGAATTGTATTAAAATTGTTAAAAAACTATTTTATTGTACATAAGTGGGAGAAGATATGAAGAAGTGAATGCTGCTGAGTTTATTTCAAGTATTTTTTATGTGAACTCTTTAAAATTATATTAAAAAGATAATTATTATAGAACGGTAAGGGAAAGTTGTGTGATGCGCGGACCGCATCAGATTTTTATATTATGAATAAACCCAAACAAAAAATAAAAACTCTTACTAATCTAAACACGTTTTTATTTTGGGCTTTATATACCCGAAGGGTTCAAGAAACCCCGGTTTAGAATTTGTAAAATTTTATAAAGAAAATTGTACATACATTTGCCTTTGGTTGTTTAATCTTTTTTTAACAACTACTTAAAAATTTAACTTTGTTTATAATATCCACTATAAATACTAATGATTGCAAATGAACAAAAAAAGCTATTTTTTTAGGTACGACAATATTCATAATATAATAATGTGTTTGCTGTTTATTTTCTTTATTTTAATATTTTTCTCAAATCTCAAAATCATTAAGGCAATGTTCCCTACATATACCTTACATGCACATATGATATACTTAATTTATATTTGAGCTCGTTTTTTAAAAATTACTGAAATATATAGCAAAAATCGTCACAAACCTTATTATTATTTATTTTTTAATTAACTGAACTAAATTCAATGAATATTCGTGAACCAATAAAGCAGGAATATAAAGCCATAAATTAGAAAGAAAAATAACGTAATTTTCTTACATACGATTATTATATTTTATTTTATTCCTAATTACACTATAATATTCCTTATACTTCATAAAATCATTAATATTAGCATTATTTAAGAATTTTTTAATAACTTCAAAAAATTTAAACGTTTTTATAGATTTTTTCAATAATGATAATAACAGTATACTATTGTATACATATTTTATAGAATTAATGATATAGTATTAAATATAAATATGGAAATTATAAATAGGTTTAGCTAAACTATCATGCTTAAGTGCAAATAATTTCACGATGCCACAAGCAAAAATCGCAAGAATCATTGGTTTTAAAAGAGTGTCTTCACATGCTTTTGACTTCTGTCGTCCCTGTGGCGTGCTTGCCATATTATCTATATATGCAACAGACAGGCGTGCGCACGGGGTGTGCCATAGATGCACAGGCACCTGAAATTTTGTTTTCCCATAAAATAGTAGATAGAAGTAATGTTTAAAGATTTAACTTTAAAACACAAAACATGTTGCTTAGAACTAAAGTTCAAAAACATCAAATAAAGCTTTTTTGTAGCCGAGTGTTAATTTTTTTATTTAATTTTAATACAAAAATTATTCAAAATACGTTTCAGATAGCATATTCTTTAAAAAAAATTCCAGAGCAGTAAAGAATATCTCCGGACCCTTCGTCCGCTAGGGAGGACCCTCAGGTACTATTGTTCATGGACCTTCTGATATAGGATGGTGTCCATGCCCATAATAACAGATGAGGATAGTCTAGTTAATATGTTCGATACTAACCGATACTATGCAATAAGACATTTGAATCATACTACGGGGTTAATATTATTTTAATAACAAGTTTTAATACCAATAAATGTTATTTTGCCATGCTCATACACGGAACATATTTTTCATCAATTACGCAATCAATTCTGTGTAATGTAATTAAGAGGACAAGGCTATTGAATTAGTATCATTAAATACGAAAATATAATTTGACAAAAAAAAGTTTAAAGCAGTGAGAACAAAGATTAAGATTGTTAGTTGATAAAATAGCAAATAGCCTTCATTAACAGCAATTATAACACTGAAGGTTGTATGAATACGACATTTACTTTATAAAAAGGTGTAAGAAGAAACCTTTTATGATCGTCAGATTGCAATTAATTTTATTTAAAAAGAC
Organism: Rhaphigaster nebulosa; assembly: GCA_948150685.1. NCBI lineage: Eukaryota > Metazoa > Arthropoda > Insecta > Hemiptera > Pentatomidae > Rhaphigaster > Rhaphigaster nebulosa. Next base: position 151,350,327 of record OX411308.1, read on the forward strand.
AGTAAAACTGTTATAAATGACTAATTACAAAAAACAACTCGTTGTGTCCAGGTGCCAATGATTTCCTGACGAACCTCCTTCACAGCTTTTTCTTCACGTTCTTGTCGTGTTACAATGGATGAAACGTATCTTCGCGCCTCGTATCAACAATTAATTTAATTATAAATTAATTAATTTTACAGTTCACATCTTTTTTGCACTACATTTATAATAATACTGGTTTTAATTTCCGTATTGATCGCGATATGGAACCTTGATCAATGGCAGACTAACGAGTAAACCGTCTAAAATCGGAAGCGAGCGGTCGCTTCTCCTATACTAGGGGTTCCATCTCCACTGCCGACAGTCGGTTCGAAAGGAAAATAGAACATATTTCATTTTCGTATCTATCTTTAGACGGTTCGAATCTATATTAAGTAATATCTATTTCTTCCAAAACAGTCCAATTTTTAAATGCATGAGATTTATTGGATCCTTTCCTAGAAGAACCCCAGTAATGCACATGCATGAAGTATGTTTTAAAGCTTGCAATAGATTTCTTTGAATCCTGTAACAATAGTCCATATGAACAAATAAACACAATAGTAAACTATTCCCGTGATAATTTGTATTATAAAAAATATAAGCATAAAAAACTGAAGCATGTAGTACTTTAACTTTATAATCAGTATCATAAGATTGTTTTATTTTATTTTATTTCTATAAAGTGGGTTTTTTATTTTTTATTTTTTTTACCCAAGTTGTAATATTCTTTGTTTAATTTAAATCTGAAAAATGTTAAAGTTGTAAGTTATAAAAGCAAATGCTTGAATTACTTTTTTCTATCATTTAAATTGTATATTTGTAAATAAACATGTAAATAAAGAATTAAAAACAAAAAAACAGTCCAATTTTAATCGAAATGACTATAGTCAGTCGTCTGTGAGGGCCATAAAAAAAGATTAACTTCTGATTGTTTCTTTTTCGTTGAATTCTCTTCTTTTTTTTTCATTATAAACCATCGCTTTGTGGATTAAACTGTACCTTTATTCGTTTTTTCTCTGTTCTTTCAGTTTCAAGTCTTTCAATTATTGTACAGTATGGAACGCAACAATCGTTTTAACAATTAAAAAAGAATAAATAACAGATATTTATCTCTTGGTAACGAATAATTTTCTGTCCTCGTCTGTAAGATGCGAGCCCATTCCAAAAAGGTCTAAATTTCTATATTTCCAGGCTGAGACAATTAAAAATAGTCCGTAAGGAAGGTTCCGTTAAGAGAGGTTTTATCTTATGATTATTAACCAATTTGTTTTTTTAGGCACAGAAACGGTTTCTTACTGTTAAAGCTATTTTTTCATTCTCATTTAAGGGCCCTCGAAAATGTTTCCTCTTAGTAGTATAGTTGGATAGTACGTCTTTCAATTATGTAAATGTATGCTTGCCTAATTAGTGAGCTCATCGTAAATGAGATCGGTGATCCAGTCAGTGAGCACGAGAATACCACAGCTTAAGATGGCAACGAGTGCTCGAGGTGGCTGACCTAGTAAGAGGGTGGTCGCACGCGCTCCGGAAATGCTTTAAGAAAAATCTTTTCAGGTCTGGAACAGTTTTATACACTTAATAAATGCTCTATCACATTTTTTGATCAAAAACACGACTTTTGAAATTCGGGTTTTTTCCGGGTCTGAACCCCTGAGCGCCGGTAGCAGTACCGTCTAATCTCTTTATATAGTGTCAGTTTATTATATTTTGTAGGAATTGTCTTATCTACTTAATAAGATCTGTAATTACTTTATTTTTTATAATTAATGCATTTATATCTATCAAAACTGTTGAAAATCTGTGAATTTCCTGGCTAAATTGTATTGTAGTAATATTGTAGCAATCTCATTCAGGCATGATGGAGAATAATACCCAGTGGAACCTCTTCCTGCCATTAAAAATATTAATGACCTCATTAACATGTGGGAAAGTTTATTGTTAACTGTTCTGAAACATTATCTTTATAAATTAATCAGATTAAGAAATGATAAAAAAGGACTGATGAATTTATTTGTGGCCTTTTAAAGTTACTAGTTATCAAATATTTACCAAATTCTAGATTCAGATATGATGTTGTAAAATAACCTGTGAGATTATTTGTCAAGTTATTTAGATAAACTAGAAAGAATGAAGCTGTTCTATTCCGTCGAAAGTCAACCCCCACAAAAAACGTTTAGAAACCTGAAACTTAGAGTTGAACCTGGTGAGTTGTTGAACCAAGACCATCACGTGAAGTTTTCAAGAAGGATTTATTAGAATGGTTGAAGGGACAGCATTGCTTTTCCAAGTTGAGTGCTTAGCATCAGAAAGTTTAATTTTGTTTTCTTTTCTATCGAAAGCTGTCTTAAATGCAGAAATTTGGCCTAAAAACAAAACAAAAACAGAATAGGTAATAGTTAAATGGTCTGATAAAAAGAAAATCACCGGTAGTGTTTCAAAAACTATCCAAACTTTCGCATGTGTTTCAGAATGGTATTTAGTTCAAATTTACATCTGTAAAGAGTACACAAAATATTTAATAAAAATATTGGAGTGAGTATACACAACTCAATTTAATACATGTAATATTTGTGATAAAATAACCATGTGATCAAGTAACTATATTACTATAACCTTGTTTGCATCCATACTTGTGTATCATTGTTCCGTGCTATATTTAAACTAATTAAAAACTTCTTAAGTGTTCATTCGATTCCATTACCATACAAAAAAGTGAAATGCTATAACGATAGCTGGAATGAATCCATACTTTCCTTCGTTCGGGACAGAAACAATGATTTGTGCCTCTCACCAACCCATCAGCAATAAACGTAACTTCAATAATTTGTTTTGCGTCCTCATGATTTTTAAGCAAAATTGAACCAAAATATCATGTGGATTTTAGATAAGTATAGGTGTACATGTAATTCATGATTCTTTTGGACGTGGCCAGGACTGGAGTGGGCTAATCTCATCTCCGAACATAGCGGGTAAGTCTCGAAATTACTCTTAGTCCCTTAATTTGTCTCTGCCTTTGCCATGTTATTTAATCCACGTTAGACCAAATCTAAATGAATTGCAAAAGCGATATTTGTGACGTCAACACCCATGCGAGGCTATAACATCCCGAACAAAGATAAAAAAAATAAATATTCTAGACAAAAATTGATCATATGTTGATTCTAAAGGTGTTGTAGATCTAGTGCGAAAACCTCGGATCGAATCGTCGCATTCCCATGTCAAGGCGGGATCCAGCGTCCGAAATCTTCCAAGGATATGGACCTAAAACTTTGGTAACTGGGTGGTAAGAGGAAAAATACATCTCCATTGATTAATTTGCATTTGTCTAGTTGTGACTTTGTTTCCTATTTATTTGTATGTTTTAAGCTTACCACGGCATTGTATGGCTTCATTGAAATGTTGCTATCATCAGGATTAAATCGATGAGGGTTGGATCTACTAAACGAATGTTAGAAAGGATGCGGACGAAAGTTCGTAAACTTTGTTAGGAAAAATTAATTAACTATCCTTCAAATGAAAACAATTAAATTCGTATCCCGATTGTAAAAATTATGTTTGGGGTGAATCATGTATTGTTGAATAAGATACAACCTGACTACAGGAAAAATAGATGATTCATATTTATTTGAAAACATATGTATTGAAACAAGTACCAATATTTTAACAACAAATATACATCGTACTTCATATATTTTATTATAGGTTGAGAGTAATTTTTATTTTAAAAGAAATCATAAAATAAATTGGGTTTACAGATAGATACCATATGGCCAAGCGGATAGAAAATAGATAATTTTTTAAAACTCACATTTCGAAGTGAAAATTTCAATACTAAAATTCAAGCAAACAAACTACAATAATTAAAATTGATTCAAACAACGAAAAATGCTGCAAATTATTACACAATGATTTATTATTTTCAATTAGGTGTGTCCATTTAAGAACTTTCCTTATCGATTTGGTTTAGAGTTCAGACAATAATATTATCTTTCCAATGAGCATTTGGTATATTTCGAGAATGTTGGAAAGAAAGTTGGAATGATTTCGAGTTATAAAATAACTAAAGTAATGTGAACCGGTTTCCAAAGGAACATTTGGAGGATACTTTATAAAAAATATGTACCAAGTTCAGAAAAGAAATTAAGTAGAAGACATCTGTGGAGCAAAAGCTTGATAGATGTCCCAAGATGAGCGCCGTAAACTTAGAGTGTTCGAAAGAAACTGTATCAAAGTAAGTAGGCTATATAATCAGCAGGATATATAATCAAATGGTGAAAGGATACAGAGAAAAATGTTGGAGGCGCACTCCAGAGAGATAAGAAAAAGGAAAAGTGGATGAAATGGAGAAATAATCCAAAAAAGAATGAAGTGGGAAGAGATGCAAGAAAAATAGAAGCCCGCAATCGGTAACTCAAAAGGTTAAGTTAGACTGACCTACAGCGCCTGGGAATTAGTCTATAAGGTTCAATACGGCATATCTCAGTCAAACACAAAAACTGAAGACCTAAATGTAGGCTTTATTATACTGAGAAATACACAAGAACAATTGCTAACAACATAGCGTTTGAGAAGATAATAGGGAGAAAACAAAACGGTATTCAAAGTTTAAGCAAAATTAAGACAACGAAGCATGATCGATTAACAAATGGTTTATATAGAACAAAATGTCACATCACTCAGTTAATACTAGTCCAATTTCGATGATTCTTTTTTTGATTTTTAGGTATTTTGATTACCCTTCGAATAAAAATTTTGAAAGGTCAAATTTCTTTTTTAGTAAAAAAAAAAACCAAAAGTATTTATATAGATTATTTTTTTTAATCCTTTGATATGCTGATTCCAAAACACTTTAGATTTTTCCAATGTCTTAAAAAATAGTCAAGTTATGGGAGTATACTATATCAAATCCCCCGCCATTTCGAAACAAATAGGCGGATGGTAATGTCTAGTTCCGAGAATCATTCTGGGGTGACCTGTGACTTTAGGTCCAAATCTCAGAAAAATCGGCCTAATAGTCACGAAGAAAAGCGCCGGACGGAGAATGGACGGATTTTTTTTTTTATTGGTATTTAGATTTTATGTATCTTGAAATCTAAAACCACAAATTTTGAGAGGGGAGTAGAGGGAAAATGGGGGAGCTGGGCCACCAGAAACATTTCAGCTAATCAGAAACCAGCATTTGGCCACGTGACCTATGGCGGGAAATTTGAATTTGAATTTTTGCCTCGACCTACCCTTAACTACCACGTGATCTTGCCTCAACCCTATCTTAACCACCACGTGGTCTCACCTCGACCTAATCTATTAAGTCAACCTATTAACCTAAACTATTAAGCCACGCCCCTTTTTAGTCACGTGACCCTTATGCCCCGCCCCTTTTTAGTCACGTGATCCAGTCAAGTGACCCATTGCACCCTCCGGTATATTCTCCGCCCACATGTTTTAGTCACGTGACCCCTTTGTACCCTCTGATCTACGCTGTGCCCACATGTTTTAGTCACGTTACCCCTTTGTACCCTCTGGTCTACGCTCCGCCCACAAGATTTACCCTCTACACCCATTTGAAGGGTCAGGTACCCACTTTATAGTCTGTAACCTCCCCTACGGTTATATAATCATAACCTATACGATGAAGGGTCAGGTACCCACTTTATAGTCTGTAACTTCCCGTACGGTTATATAATCATAACCTATACGATGAAGGGTCAGGTACCCACTTTATAATCTGTAACCTCCCGTACGGTTATATAATCATAACCTATACGATGAAGGGCAAGTACCCACTTTATAGTCTGTAACCTCCCTTACGGTTATATGATCTTAACCTATACGATGAAGGGTCAGGTTACCCTCTTTATACTCTGTAACCTTCTCAAAGGTTACATAACCTTTACATTGTTTTCGTGTTTGTGCAGCCTTCTCAATGTTTAGATAACCTTTACAATATGTAACTATATCAACATGTAAACAGGTTGCATCTTGTATAGACAAGTTGGATCATGTCCAGGCGAAATACAAATATGGACTTTGAACTGTTTATCTCTAACATATAAATAAATAGTAGAGTTCCTTAATCCTTTAACTGCTTTTGGACTTTGAGCTCTTAATCCTCAACCTTTTATATCTCACTTAAACATAAAAAAAAAAACTTTTCGTTGTTCTACGTATTTTTAATCTGTGATAGTATAAATAATGGCCCTAAAAGGATTAACTTTTAATCCCTAAAATATATCGACAAATCGAAACGACTGTATCACGCTAGCCAAAGAGGTTATACCTTTTCATAGCTTTGAAATATTTTGAAAGTACACGAGCCGGTATTAATAACTACGAAAATGTCGCAGTAAATTTTAATTGATGAATATAAATTAATCATTAATTCGTACTCGAACTTTAAACAACTTTTCAATGTTCTACGTATTTTTAATATCTGATTGTATAATCAATGGACTTACAAATTTACAAATATATCGATAAATCGAAACGACGGTATCACGCTGGCCAAAGAGGTTACACCTTTTCATAGCTTTGAAATATTTTCAAAGTACACGAGCCGGTATTAATAACTACGAAAATGTCGCAGTAAATTTTAATTGATGAATATAAATTAATCATTAATTCGTACTCGAACTTTAAACAACTTTTCAATGTTCTACGTATTTTTAATATCTGATTGTATAATCAATGGACTTACAAATTTACAAATATATCGATAAATCGAAACGACGGTATCACGCTGGCCAAAGAGGTTACACCTTTTCATAGCTTTGAAATATTTTCAAAGTGCACGAGCCGGTATTAATAACTACGAAAATGTCGCAGTAAATTTTAATTGATGAATATAAATTAATCATTAATTCGTACTCGAACTTTAAACAACTTTTCAATGTTTTACGTATTTTTAATATCTGATTGTATAATCAATGGACTTACAAATTTACAAATATATCGATAAATCGAAACGACGGTATCACGCTGGCCAAAGAGGTTGCACCTTTTCATAGCTTTGAAAAATTTTCAAAGTACACGAGTCGGTATAATAACTGCCAACACGTTGCAGCAAATTTTAATTAATGAATATTAATTAATCATTAATTAATTCTTAATCCTTTAACAGCTTTTGGACTTTGAGCTGTTAATACCAAAACCTAAAGAATGATTTAGGACTTGTTAATCCTTCCGCTAAAAAGTAAACAAATTTATCTTTCGCAATAATGCTCTATCTCTCAATCCTTCCTTTAAAAGTAAACAATGGACTTTGAACTGTCAATCCTCTATCATTACTCATCTCGTTGAAACATAAACATAACAACTTTTTAACCTTATATGTATTTTTAATCTCTCATAGTATAAATAATTAAAACGTCGTAAAAGGATTAAATAAGGATTTATAATAAAGGAAAGTTTCTTAATCATTTACAAACAATGATATAGAGCCTTTTAATCCATTCATAATATGCGGATAGATGACGTCATTATTATTAGTTTTGTACCTTTTTCAGTTCTCAATGTTTACATTTTATGTATTTTTTCCCAATTTTTACCTTTACCTACATATTTCTTTTTTTAAATTGTCTATAACCTTCTCAAGGTTTATACATTTTCTGTCCGCTAGGGCGCAGCACCTTACTCCATTGGGGATTTTCCTAGCTAGTTTACACAATGTTCTCAATGTCTATGATTTAAGCAAACTTCCCAATGTTTATCTTTACCTACCTATTTGTTTAGGGAGCGGGGTAGCTCAGTGGGTTAGGCACTGCGCTACTAATCTCAAGGTCTCGGGTTCGAGACCGGCTGAGGCAGGTAATTATTTATTCTGTATTCAGTCGCGGATCGACCCTGTGGGATCGGGGGACCCTCCTGGGGCTCACCCAGCCTCTATAAAGTGGGTACCCTTAATTGGGGAAAAAACCTGGCGGTTGAGCGTGATCTCGGCCAAATCACTTCTTTACACAACCGTTGGCTTAGAAACAGTACGGTCCTTACCCCAAGTACTGAGCCCAAGACCCTTCACGGGTTGTAGTGGTACAGGTTTTTTTTTTTTTTTTTTACCTATTTGTTTACGTTTTCTTTAACCTTCTCAATATTTAAATTGTATGTAAATATAGTCTTCTCAACTGATTTTTTGCACTCGTATATTCCTAATTGCACTCGTATCAGACATTGCGATGTTATCGGCTCCTTTCGGCTACTCTCGGATACCCTCGGAGCAGTGCGAGATTGCTCGGTCGGGTCCGATCAATGTCCTCGGTGATGCTCGGTCGCCCTCGTTTTTCCTCGGGCCCCAGCTCGATCTCCCTGGTCTGCCTTAGTTTGCTCTCGATTCGAGAATAACCGAATTCCTCCGGCCTCATTTGATCATCCAGAATCACGAGGAAAATTTTGAAAAAATCTCCTCTTCTCAACTGGACTTCTTCGCCTACGGTTCCAACCCTTCATTTTACTCGGCACGTAGAGGTCTCTCGTCTGGGTACCCCTTGATGAACTAAAGATTTACATTTTTCATAACTTGAAGTCCCATAATTTTAGTGCTTTTTAGTAATTTTAGCGGTTTTTATTGATTTTAGTTATTTCTCATCAACTTCTAACGGCAAAATACAATTCGACAATAATACCATGCTTAATGTTTGACCGAATCCATCATTTTCTTTTACATATTGATAATATCCTTTGAGTAGGTCTTTTACTACTTAGACTTCAACCTCTAATTTTTAACAAAGCTTTATATTTTTTAGTATATTTTAACCAATTTAGATATTATTTTTTACTTTTTATAATTGATTTTGCCTGTTACTTTATTGATTTTAGTAAATTTTAATGATTTTAGAAATATAATAAAATATTTTATTAGCAAATATTTGTATATAAAACTGTTTTGAGATGATTTATTATCAGTAATTGGTATTATTTGAGAATGTTGGTGTAAGATGAGCTATATTTGCTCCCCATTTGTATGATATTACGTTGTTTTTTCACTCTTAATGATGACCGAATTGGCGAAACGTTGACTGGTCAAATATTCTCTGCTGTTTAAGAGACTCAAATTTTTAATCAGGATTCTTTCAGAAATATACTAATAATTTAGAAATATTCATATTAACCCTTCTCCATACTCGCTTCATAATTCAAATTGTTTGATTTCTTTCATGAAATGAAAACTATTTATTCGATATTTCTGTATCGTCTCCGGGTCAAAATGTCTTGTTTTGTGTAGGTGACTGTCAATATTAGAATGTTTGCCATCATCGGATGATCGATAATATTAACAGTAACTAATATGAGCAAAATCGTGGCAGTTGGAGCACAATTCTGACCACACTTCCCCCTCTCCCCTCCTCCCAAATTCCAAATATTTACATTTTTCATAACTTGAAGTCCCATAATTTTAGTGGTTTTTAGTAATTTTAGCGGTTTTTATTGATTTTTAGTTATTTCTCATCAACTTCTAATAGCAAAATACAGTTCGGCAATAATACCATGCTTAATGTTTGACCGAATCCATCATTTTCTTTTACATATTGATAATATCCTTTGAGTAGGTCTTTTACTACTTAGACTTCAACCTCTAATTTTTAACAAAGCTTTATATTTTTTAGTATATTTTAACCAATTTAGATATTATTTTTTACTTTTTATAATTGATTTTGCCTGTTACTTTATTGATTTTAGTAAATTTTAATGATTTTAGAAATATAATATTTTATTAGCAAATATTTGTATATAAAACTGTTTTGAGATGATGTATTATCTGTAGTTGATATTATTTGAGAATGCTGATGTAAGATGTGCTATATTTGCTCCCCATTTGTATGATATTACGTTATTTTTTTCACTCTTAATGATGACCGAATTGGCGAAACGTTGACTGGTCAAATATTCTCTGCTGTTTAAGAGACTCAAATTTTTAATCAGGATTCTTTCAGAAATGCACTAATAATTTAGAAATATTCATATTAACCCTTCTCCATACTCGCTTCATAATTCAAATTGTTTGATTTCTTTCATGAAATAATAACTATTTATTAGATATTTCTATATCGTCTCCGGGTCAAAATGTCTTGTTTTGTGCAGGTGGCTATCAATATTAGAATGTTTGGCATGATCAGATTATAGATAATACTAAAATTAACTCATATGAGCACAATCGTGGTAGTTATAGCACAATTATGACCACACTTTTTCCTAAAAATACCATAAGTTCGCCTATGAGGCACCACTATCAGTACTTGATTCCTCATCGAAGTTTATTTATCGATTAATCAAAAATCAGTTCAATCAATTTTAACGAGTCCATCTTGCTTTTGCACAGTAACTTTCTGTTGGACAGAACATTTATGGACTTCATCAGGATGAGAACCATTGTTAAGAGGTTTTTCTTAGCACCCTAGGATTTTAAAATGAGTAGCTGATAGATGGAAAATAAGGTAGTTCGAGCACAATGCTGATTACACTTTCTACGAAGAATAGCCTCAGGTCTCGTCTATGAGACATTTTTCCCAGTTACTTTCGCCTTGCCGAGGTGTGTTTATTAGTAAACATAGCAATCACATACTAGATTTTATTAGTTTTTATTAGATTTTAAAAATATTTATTTTTTATTAAGAGGCGGAAGCTGGACCTCATTAAGACTCCAATATCTTTTGGTAATCAACTCCAATCAATCCAAAATATAAAATATTTCCTCAAAAAAACATAAATTTAACGGAAGGCATCAGCTCCGTCCTCACTTCATAATTCAAATTGTTTGATATCTTTCATGAAATGTTAACTATTTATTAGATATTTCTATGTCTGCGGATCAAAATGTCTTGTTTTGTGTAGGTGACTGTAAATATTAGAATGCTTGCCATCATCAGATGACAGATAATATTAACAGTGACTAATATGAACAAAATCGTGGTAGTTAGATTCTGACCATTGTTTCCTCCAAAAATACCACAAGTTCGTCTATGAGGCATCTCTACTAGTACCTGTTCCCTCATCGAAGTTTGTCTATCAATAAATCAACAATCAGTTCAATCAATTTTAACCACTCCATCGTGCTTTTGCATTTATTTGTTTATCAAGAGGCGGAAGCTGGTTGACATTAAGACTCCAATACCTTTTGGTAATCGACTCCAATCAACTCAGAATATTACTAAAAAGCACTAAAATTATGGGACTTCAAGTTGATCAAGGGATACCCAGACGAGAGATCTCTACGTGCCGAGTAAAATGAAGGGTTGGAACCGTAGGAGAAGAAGTCCAGTTGAGAAGGGGAGATTTTTTCAAATTTTTCCTAGTGATTCTGGATGATCAGATGAGGCCGGAGGAATTCGGTTATTCTCGAATCGGGAGCAAACTAAGGCAGACCAGGGAGATCGAGCTGGGGCCCGAGGAAAAACGACCGAACATTGATCGGACCAGACCGAGCAATCTCGCACTGCTCCGAGGGTATCCGAGAGTAGCCGAAAGGTGCCGATGACATCGCAATGTCTGATACGAGTGCAATTAGGAATATACGAGTGCAAAAAATCAGTTGAGAAGACTATATTTACATACAATTTAAATATTGAGAAGGTTAAAGAAAACGTAAACAAATAGGTAGGTAAAGGTAAACATTGGGAAGTTTGCTTAAATCATAGACATTGAGAACATTGTGTAAACTAGCTAGGAAAATCCCCAAGTGGAGTAAGGTGCTGCGCCCTAGCGGACAGAAAATGTATAAACATTGAGAAGGTTATAAACAATTTAAAAAAAGAAATATGTAGGTAAAGGTAAAAATTGGGAAAAAATACATAAAATGTAAACATTGAGAACTGAAAAAGGTACAAAACTTTAGCTAATAATAATGACGTCATCTATCCGCATATTATGAATAAATTAAAAGGCTCTATATCATTGTTTGTAAATGATAAAGAAACTTTAAGGATTTAATATTTAATCCTTTTACGACGTTTTAATTATTTATACTATGAGAGATTAAAAATACATATAAGGTTAAAAAGTTGTTATGTTTATGTTTCAACGAGATGAGTAATGATAGAGGATTGACAGTTCAAAGTCCATTGTTTACTTTTAAAGGAAGGATTAAGAGATAGAGCATTATTGCGAAAGATAAATTTGTTTACTTTTTAGCGGAAGGATTAACAAGTCCTAAATCATTCTTTAGGTTTTGGTATTAACAGCTCAAAGTCCAAAAGCTGTTAAAGGATTAAGAATTAATTAATGATTAATTAATATTCATTAATTAAAATTTGCTGCAACGTGTTGGCAGTTATTATACCGACTCGTGTACTTTGAAAATTTTTCAAAGCTATGAAAAGGTGCAACCTCTTTGGCCAGCGTGATACCGTCGTTTCGATTTATCGATATATTTGTAAATTTGTAAGTCCATTGATTATACAATCAGATATTAAAAATACGTAGAACATTGAAAAGTTGTTTAAAGTTCGAGTACGAATTAATGATTAATTTATATTCTTCAATTAAAATTTATTGCGACATTTTCGTAGTTATTAATACCGGCTCATGTACTTTGAAAATATTTCAAAGCTATGAAAAGGTGTAACCTCTTTGGCCAGCGTGATACCGTCGTTTCGATTTATGGATATATTTGTAAATTTGTAAGTCCATTGATTATACAATCAGATATTAAAAATACGTAGAACATTGAAAAGTTGTTTAAAGTTCGAGTACGAATTAATGATTAATTTATATTCATCAATTAAAATTTACTGCGACATTTTCGTAGTTATTAATATCGGCTCGTGTACTTTGAAAATATTTCAAAGCTATGAAAAGGTATAACCTCTTTGGCTAGCGTGATACAGTCGTTTCGATTTGTCGATATATTTTAGGGATTAAAAGTTAATCCTTTTAGGGCCATTATTAATACTATCACAAATTAAAAATACGTAGAACAACGAAAAGTTGTTTTTTTTTTATGTTTAAGTGAGATAAAAAAGGTTGGGGATTAAGAGCTCAAAGTCCAAAAGCAGTTAAAGGATTAAGGAACTCTACTATTTATTTATATGTTAGAGATAAACAGTTCAAAGTCCATATTTGTATTTCGCCTGGACATGATCCAACTTGTCTATACAAGATGCAACCTGTTTACATGTTGATACAGTTACATATTGTAAATGTTATATAAACATTGAGAAGGCTGCACAAACACAAAAACAATGTAAAGGTTATGTAACCTTTGAGAAAGTTACAGAGTATAAAGAGGGTAACCTGGCCCTTCATCGTATAGGTTAAGATCATATAACCGTAGGGGAGGTTACAGACTATAAAATGGGTACTTGACCCTTTATCGTATAGGTTAAGATTATATAACCTACGGGAGGTTACAGATTATAAAGTGGGTACCTGACCCTTCATCGTATAGGTTATGATTATATAACCGTACGGGAGGTTACAGATTATAAAGTGGGTACCTGACCCTTCGTCGTATAGGTTATGATTATATAACTGTACGGGAGGTTACAGACTATAAACTGGGTACCTGACCCTTCGTTGTATAGGTTATGATTATATAACTGTAGGGGAGGTTACAGACTATAAAGTGGGTACCTGACCCTTCATCGTATAGGTTATGATTATATAACCGTAGGGGAGGTTACAGACTATAAAGTGGGTACTTGACCCTTCATCGTATAGGTTAAGATTATATAACCGTACGGGAGGTTACAGATTATAAAGTGGGTAACTAACCCTTCATTGTATAGGTTATGATTATATAACCGTTCGGGAGGTTACAGATTATAAAGTGGGTAACTGACCCTTCATCGTATAGGTTATGATTATATAACTGTAGGGGAGGTTACGGACTATAAACTGGGTACCTGACCCTTCATCGTATAGGTTATGATTATGTAACCGTAGGGGAGGTTACACACTATAAAGTGGGTACCTGACCCTTCAAATGGGTGGAGAGGGTAAATCTTGTGGGCGGAGCGTAGACCAGAGGGTACAAAGGGGTCACGTGACTAAAACATGTGGGCGCAGCGTAGATCAGAGGGTGCATTGGGTCACTTGACTGGATCACGTGACTAAAAAGGGGCGGGGCATAAGGGTCACGTGACTAAAAAGAGGCGTGGCTTAATAGTTTAGGTTAATAGGTTGTCTTAATAGGTTAGGTCGAGGTGAGACCACGTGGTGGTTAAGGTAGGGTCGAGCCAAGACCACGTGGTAGTTAAGGTTAGGTCGAGGCAAAAATTCAAATTCAAATTTCCCGCCATAGGTCACGTGGCCAAATGCTGGCTTCTGATTGGCTGAAATGTTTTGGTGGCCCAGCTCCCCCATTTTCCCTCTACTGAGGGGGTTAAAAAAAATGTTTTCTTGGTCGCTTACAAAGGTCTAGTATTGAAAATAACAACCCAAAATTTGTAGATTAGTTGAAAAGAAGATAATATGTATGCTCAATTCAGTATTATAAATAAGTCGGAATATTATTCCTAAAACCAAAAGATATATAGGTATATATTAATATTATGAGGTATGGAGCAGAAACCTCTGGCAACAGATATGTTTTATTGGCGATGAGTGGCAGGAATACCCAGAATGGATAAAATAAAAAATGAAGTTATAAGAAAAAAATATGGAAGACAAAAAAGAAAACATCTTTGAAGAGATAAAGTGAAAATATTTAATGTGATTTGGATAATAAAAAAGAATGGCAGAAGGAAGATTGCCTTAGGAAGTGTCCGGGTGGATAATAGATGAAAGAATAAGGCTGGGTCGTCAAAGAAAGACTTGGGATAATAAAATAATGATGGGACATGGTCTATGAAGGACTGGACCTTGGATAAATTAATCTGGAAAGCCATACAAAATTTAGATTAAGGGAACCTATTGATTTAGTGAAAAATCCTTAAAAAATATTGTAACTTTTATTCTGGGACTAGTTCCCTTAAGACCAACATACTTAAACACAAAATAAGAATCATATCTGGCAAAAAGAATAAATTAATAGAAATTAATTATTAATTTCCGATATTGTTGAAACTGAAGTGTGCACATGGCTTGTTCTTCTCCCTTAGTTTTAGCCATCATCCTCTTTTGTCCCTCCAACGTCCGGCCTTCCTAGTGCAGCTCCTTCTTTTCGCCTTCGCCTAAGGAAAAATGCGTTGGGCCAATAATTGTCTTCCACCCGCACACGAAGTTTTTAAAGTTTGGATAGTTTTCTGCTGCCATCAGCTGAGGGAAATCGCTCTCTATCAGAACGAAGAAATATGTTTCTCTCGACAGTTTGATCCTCAGTGCCTCAAAAGCGGAAAAGGCTACGAAGACCTGTTCGGTGGTCACTGGTAATCCGCAACTAGGGCATAGGAGATCGATGCTCTCTCCGTACTCAACGCAAAGCTTTGCTCGGAAGCCCGGATGCCTAGTAAGTAGATGGGAGACCCGGAAATCTGGTGCAAACATGTCGCTGCTAATCGCGAGTCGACGGTGGGAAAATAGTTCCTAAGGGTATCACCCTTTAGAATCGTCAACCACCGCCGATTTCATTTATCAAAGGTGTGCTCACGTGGAATTCTCTTCCATCAGCCAGGTTATTCATTGAGCTTAGTACGGAAATCCTCCGGTAGAACCGTCAAAACTTTCTTTATCATCTGGTGCCTGAACCTGCCTTTCTGCAAGAGGCGGTCAAGAGGTGCTCCTGCCAGGATTTGTGCCGCTGGCCTTGTAATCATCGAGCACTCCCAGCTACTCATCAAAGACTTGATTATACAGATCGGAGCTAAAGGCAGAGCCCTTCAGACAGCCTCTTTCCACAGTATCTTCTACCTTGTAAAAGTTTTCTGACATTCTTAGCGTCCTGTCCTGAAGATAACTTCTCACTAGAACGCCGGTGCTGCTGGAAGCCTCGTAATTCTGTTACTGCCGGTGCATGCTTGGCCACCAAACGCTATCGAAGGCGGATGCCAAACAAGAGTAGCATAATATACTTCTCCGCCCTCTCTTCGAGTTCATGGCGCACTCTCAGCAGGGCATCAGCGGTTACCTACTTGGTAGATCTCTTGGTAGATCCATACTGTCATGGATGGCTCGCTCTTGATAAGACTGGCCGTAGGCTCGTAACCATCAGATTTTCTAAAATGTTGTTCATTACAGGGAGGAGACAATAGACTAAGCCTATTATTAGCTAATTACTTGTATTTGTTTCCTCTTTAGTAAATGAGCCTGATTACTCAGTTATCCAGCTTCTGGGAAAGTACCTCCCCCTCCCCCCAGGCAATCATCCAGACAATTGTAAGACTTTCAACAGTCTGTTTCCAATACAGAAGATACTTTTTTAAGGATTGCCGCAGCAATAGGTGGGGCACGACCAGTCCATGCCTATTTTGCCTATTTTGCCTATCCATGGTTGTACGAAGATCCCATATGTCCCATAGTGAACACAAATATATCCCAATCTAGCGTAATGCGTCTTACAAACGTATCATTATCTTGAGAAAGATCGCCCCTGTAGTATGTTTCTACAATGAATATCTCAGCCTCCTCATTAAGAGTGGTTGCCTGAGCCTCTCCGCTTATCATCGCTGTAATCATTTATAGAGGGTTTAATTTGCCCAATGCCACTCTGTAAGGGATACCTCAGAGATTATTTGGCGATTCTTCGACAATGAACTTGTCCCAAAACTACCTCTTCCTGGATCGCACTTCGTTTCTGGATGCTCTAGCCTTAGACTCTTGCTTCTGATACGACCGCCGGGCCTTGTAGAGCTTTCTTTTCAAGGTAATTAAGGCCGGCGTTCAGCATGGGAGAGGTCGAGCTCTCACCTTCCATTGCTGGAGGAATTCCTCCTTCACGGATATTAGTGATCCTGAACCTCTGTCATCAAGTTCATTTGTCTGATTCGTTTCCATCATACCCCATTCATCGTCAACCACTTTTTTCTCCAGCGTAGACGGAAAGGCAGCCCAATTTCCCATTCGAGTTGTTTAACCACTGTTGATACCCTGAGAACTTAACAGGTAGAGCCACTTTAACCTTCTAGAATGGTAAAACACATGAGAGCGTCTCTATGTATCCCGATGACAAACCTTAAAAAGCAGTTCATAATTCGCTTCCATCTGTTATTATATTTGTGCATATGAGCAAAAAAACCATCACCTCTGCGGGTTACGTCATGCAGAATGAAGGCATTCTGTTTCTGTTGAATTATACAACCTTAAATACATATTTTCTACTTGTTTTTACTACTATAAAGCATTTGTATTTTTCAATTATAAAGCTAGGGAGATAACGTGATCTTGTTCACAAATGGATTAACTACTCATCACCACTAATATGATTTTATTTTTAATTTCAGTTTTAACATTATCAGAAGTAAATAATTGGTTTTTACTTATTTAGTCTTTTTGTCGGACATGATTTTAATTATTTGAATTAACTATATTATTATTGTTAAGGGAACAAGTTTCAGGATAAAGTTTTTTTGTACTTATCTAACTTCATATAATCTGGCTATCCAGAAAAGATATATCTGAGGGTTTAAATGTTCATAATTGAATGATTATTATTACATCAAGTGCATCAATACAATCAATGCAACAATCCATATTAAACATTTTGGGTTCTACTCTAGTCATTAATTATTATTAAAAAAAAAAGTGTAGGATTTTAATGAATCAAAGGACTAATGAAGATATAAAATTAATTGATATCCTGAAAACTAGAAAATCACAAGAATACTACAAAAAAATAACTTCCTGCACTGCTAAAATTGAATGAGTCCCATTTAATAAACAAAGTAATTAGTCCTGTGAATTAAGAACTCGAGGAACACAAGTTATGGCAAAAATTCAAAACAATTTTCAACATAGCCCACGAAAGATACTTTTTGAAAATGTGATTCTTTTGCTTGAAATGAAACAATTGACAAAATATTTTTGAGAAAGATGTAAATGATAAAGCCATTGGGCAGACTATTCTTTAGAAAGAGAGAATATCTGTATGGTATTAAAAAATGTAACTTTGTCAAAGTAAAACAAAAAAGTGTTGAATGGGTAATCATCAATAAAATTTGTTTACCCCAGATATTTCTTACAAAGGCTGCTGTGAACAGCAAATGTATTGATTAGCTTTAATATTCATAAATTTTACACTAATTTATTTCTTCACTTATAATGAATAAATGGCTTGAATAAAATATGACAAAATGCTGGATCCAGCCAATATTGTAAACCTGTTTCTCACCAACTTACGACATAAACGATAAGAAAAACACCTGAAAAGAAAATCTGAGATGAAATTGGTATGTCATATTTATTCAAATAATAATAAAAAATCAGGTTGTTGATGGATATTGATGAGAAAAGAAGTTTTATAAATTATTTTTTTTAGTCTGGGCTTAGACATTAAGAAACCAGTTCATGTCCCTCTATACTATTACGGATATGCCTTTTTGTAAAATAAAGCATTTTAGAAAGGTGACAGTATGGCCATAGAATGTCACTAAATCATGTCGATTTTTAAGAATTTATTGTTGAGATAGATATTACAAATAGTATTTTTTTTTTTTTTTAAATTGTCTTCATGCTGTATTTCAAAAATAAAAACAAATTTTTACAAAATCATTTTACAATCCAAGTGTTCCTACCAAATCTTTTCGGATATTTTTACTTTTTGGCCAGTGTTTGAAGAAATAGCCATTGAGAAGATTTGATGCAAAGATTCTTCAAAAAACCTACTTAATAACAAACAGATTATTAAATAATAGCAAGAGTCATTTGATTGATAGGATTAGGTGCAAAAGAACAAGAGTATAATCTTAACATAAACATGGCATGGATTATGATAAAAAACAGGCAGAAATTGTAATGCATCATTTCAAAAGATTTTACAAGTCTTTCAATTATCCTATTTTAATTCATTGGTAATAGGCCATGAAAAAGTTAATTGAAAATTGTCTGGGCACTCTTTAAAGAATCGTCATGAGAAGAAGTTTTAAACTGCTAATGGATAATGAGGTATAGAGAAGATAGAAAAATAATGAGATGGAGAACATTTTTGTTGATGTGGATGTAAGTTTACTAAGATTGGTTGGGCATTTCTCTAGGATGGCTGAAACTGAGCAGCCCAAGAAGTTGGTAACTGTAACTATCGGTTATACGAGGTAATGAATAGTCTTGCTCTTGATTATGGTGAGTATCAAACAATGGTGTTGCAATGTTTGAAAAACTTAGACTTAACTGTTGGTAAACTTAAGACAATATTTATTTTGCTGTTACGTTAATGTTTCAAAGGTATTTAAATTAGTTATAATACACATCAAAACATTTTCTAGGTATTATACTGAAAGACTAGTAAAAGATTATGATGCCTACAATCCACCAGGAGGAACCCAATTTAAGTCAACTTACATACGACTTGGAAGTTATGAAGAACCAGCATTAAAAACAGAAAGTAGAGTGACTCAAGAACAAGCTTTAATTAAACGAAAAGGTCCTGCAACGAGACCTTTGATCAACATGATTTCATATTCTTCAACACTGTATGCTATTTTGTTTCTTACCTAAATGCTTGAATAAAAACATATTTAGGATAAACGTGAAAATATGTTTTATTTAAACTAAAAATTAAAATATAAATATGGATATTTTAAAGAATTTAAGAAAAAAGAATAAAACAAAAATTATCGGTGCACTATTTGATGTCGCCTTCTTAATTAGTAAGTCATTGTTGGGTAGTGCTGCACTGCTTTGGAGCATCTGTTTGATCTGAACCGCACTAGGGTGACCTGTCTTTGATTATGAGTCGACTGAAACGCCTTAAAGTGAGATAAGTTCATTTTAAAATGATGTTGTGTCAGCGTATGAGTTTTAATAGTAAAATTTAAATAAAGACCAGTGGGTAAAGACCAAATCAAATTCACACCAAATATCTTCTAGTCGGGAAACACCGTTGTTTGAAATCATGAAAAAAGAATAGGAACATCAAGCAGGTGTTGAGAAGACTTCTAATGAAATATCAAAATAACATTTCCAATTTTGAATATAAAATTTAAATTTAATATTTGACTTTATGATGCATACACACTGGTGATCCAATCCGCATGCACTCCATCTCCTGTCAGTTATTTTAACAATTTGGTTTATTCGATTTGGACGGGAGCATGACAGGTTTGTTGTTCTTCTCGCGCATGTGATTATTGTTTTTCAAGATCATTGAAAAGTTGAACTAAAAGACTATATTTAAATTTATATCTTGATGTTATTATATTTTTAAGGAGAAGTTGGTCAAGGATGCGTTGCTGTGGGACTTATTTTTTATTGTGTGCCTACTTTTCAGTCTTGTTGTAGGCCTTCATTAGGGCTAAACAAGATAGCAACAAATTTAATGTTACATTTTTGAAATATAAAACATAACAATCGATAAATAATATATTTAGACAAATATAGATAATAAAGTACCGGTATGGAAAATTATCAATTTTCATAATTTTAAATGTATATTTTTAATTATTATTGATAAATTAATTTTTGTCATATTGTATTTTCGATCCGTCAATTCGTAACCAATAAAATTAATTTTTATTTAATATTTTAATTAGTCACAATCACTTAATAATAAAAAAATAATTATCAAAAATACAAGAAAAATATGATATCCTTGATATATTGGTATATATTGTTTATATATATTAATTAAAGGTAAGATTTCATGGACAGTCTCAAATCATCTACTCTGTCATGAGAAGGGGTTGTTAGAACGTGTGTTCATCGTCTAAAAGTTCTGCTTTCCTTTGAAGTTTGGCAAAGAATATCTAGTTTTACACAATGAACATACTTTCTAATAACAAACCATCCAAATGATCAAGTAGTAATTTGAAAGAAATGAATATGATGCTAGGCACTAGAAGCTTCTCAAAATAAAATGGTGACATGGCGGATTTGCCCTTGGATGGAGCCTCTCATATATTATTCTGCCATGCATTTCTTATCATTTTAATTTTTTCACATAATATAATACTGTTCATATTATTTTTATTTTACATAATCTCATTATATTTCAAATATTTTCACATAACATAATAATTTCCATTTCTTTTCATATTGACATACTTTTTATTTTTTCATCCCAATATTTTATATACTTTATTGGTTGTTTTTTTGTTTTGTCTATTTAGGCCTGATGAAGGTTTACAACATAGGCGAAATGTTGGCACACATTAAAAAATTAGGGTCACTTATTAGTGCGTTTTCCTTCATTCACCACATCCTACTCTTCCTCTGTTCAACTTCTCCTCAAATTTATCAACGGTCAACTACATCCACAGCAATTAAACTAAATAATATCATCATCTCCATGAGATCAGAAATAAAGGAATTCAAAAAATAACCTCAATTATTGTTTTTGTCTCTGATTTTAGATTGACTCTCATTTTACGTATTATGAACTGTTGTCTTTATTATTATTACTATAATTACTATTTTTGTTATGTAAAATTATTACTATTATAATATAATGATTACTATTTTATGTTATAAAAATTGTTTTCAGAGGTGAAACGAGGAGAAATTACTGGAAAGAAACGGCAATTTCTCTACCACCAGATAATATTGACTGCACCAATTATACAACTATAAGTAAAAGTGATTATATAAACTTTTATCCAGAAAAAACAACAGTTATTAACAGGGTAAGAAGATTATTTCAATTGTCTGGTTTCTAAATTTGAAACTCATTGAAAATATTTGTTTACATTAATTAGAAACAACTAAAAAATGTTCAATTCTCCTAAAAGTTGATTGGTACCCATTGAACTACTGAACTACATGTCAAGACCAAAATTTCAAAATGTTCATTTGCATTTTTATTATGTATGTCCATTTAGTTAGTTCCTATTTTTGTTTTCTATTTATTTTCCTCCAAATTGTTTTCAATTCACTTTTGAAAACAAAGAAAAATATATTTTATTTTTGTTTTGTTTTTACCTAATTATTATTTATTATTAACATTGATAATAATTGTTATAATAATGGGGCAAACATAGCCTCTATAATGTGGTTAACCTTAATTGGTGGAATAACCTAGCGGTTGAGCATGATCCTGTCCAAATCACCTGTCTATGGTACACTGTTGGGGTTATAAATATAATGAAATATCAAAGCCAAGTTTGGCATAAACAAGTTTATTCATTTATAATGATAAACAGTACATCTAAGCATCATACAGGCGGCCATTACTACTACAGAACAAAGAACAGAGTACATAAAGTAGAGGGAGATACAATGCCATCTCGATCTTATGATCTTTACAAACAAGTTTATATACAATGCATATAAATTTGATTTATTTCCAACACTCTCCGATAAATCTAATTTATCACAGGCAACATTTATTTATAACTAGGCGAGCCTTATGTATTTCGTCACCATCAGGTGTTTCTTTTATTTTCAAAACCCATTTATGTTTTAATATTTTCGCATTTGCAGTTGGATCAACAACATCAAAACTATCATTTTTTATTAGGGACTTTATCTCTTTCTTCATGGCTTCTTCCCATTTGGTCTTTTCTGGTCCTCTTAAAGCTTCTGTGAGGTCAAGATTATTTTCATTTAATTGAGCCAAGTACAGCTCATGATCTGGCCAAGTTTTTGGGATCTTTCTTTGTTGCGATTTTCTGAGTACTGGAGTATCTTCATCACTCTCAGGAGCCTCAAATCCAAAAAACGGTTCGTCATCTGATTCATGTACTAATTCCATGATATTTTGATTTTCAAATTGTGCTTCTACAACCTCTTCATCATCCTCCTCCAGGATTGAATTTCCAATTATTATTGTAGGAATTTCAGAAGTCTCTTCTTTAGGCGAGTCTTCATAAGATAGCGATGCCCACCCCAACTAGGAGCTGATGTGGGTTCAAAAATATCTGAATGAATAAGTTGAAGTTTTCTTGTAGAGCTGATACCCTTAAATTTTCCAAATAGTTCTCTACATTGTTTTTCCTTAATACACCCGATACAGTCACTATCTTTGTTGTCACTAAAGTTTATACCTACTGATAATTCCTTCTGCAAAATTGACATATATTTTCTATTAAAGTGGCCTAATCTCTGATGCCATAACTCTCTGGGTAATTTTTCAGTATGTTTAGTTTTATCTGCTAAGTTTACCTTCTCAACATTTTGATCTAGTTTGTAAATACCATCAACATTGCTTCCAGTGACTAAGATGTCAGCTTTCACCTCACAAACCCGACAGACTATACACTTTTCAGCATCAAACAATACTTTGAAGCCCTTTTCAGCAATCTTGCTGACTGACCTCTTTGCTGAATGACCTCTTTTGTTACAATTTCTTCAAACTACTTTGTCTCTGCATTCATTTGCCTTATGTCCTTTTTTATTGCAATTGAAACAGGTAATAGTACTTACGTTATTCTTCTTGTTTGATGTTAGTGCAAATTCTTCACAAGAGGTATTTTTCGACACTTTCTGTATTAACATTGATCTAATATGGTCAGATGTTGTTTTGGCACCTGTACTTTCTAAACCCATAATCATAGGTTCATAATCCTCTGTGAGACCGTTGAGCATCAGTACTCCTATAAATTCATCATCTAAACCAGCATCTATTGCAGCTAGTTTTGGGGATATCGAGAGAATTTCATTTATATACTCTTCCATATAACTGAAATTCACCAATTGGATCTTGAATAATTGCCTGAGCAAAGATAATCTCCTAGTGAGCCCTTTATCTTCATAGGTTCCTTTTAGTTTATCCCATACTTCCTTGGCTGATTTGCATGTTTGTACCATGGGGAACAATGACTCATCTATCAAGAGACAAATTTTTGATTTTGCCTTGGGAATCCTTTTTTCTATCCTCTTCTGTTCCCATAACAACTTCCCATAAATCTTCGGCCGTTAAAAGCATTTTGATACTGAATTTCCAATTATTGTAATTTTCTCGTCCGGTTAACCTCTTAATTCCTGGCCAATTCTACACAACCTTCAAGAAACTGTAGGTCCTTACTAAGTAGTGAACCCAAGTCCCTTCATGGGTTGTAAGAGTTGAGGGAGTGATACACTTTTAATTCTTAAATAAAAATCCAAGGCCAGTTATCTTTGATTAAGTATAATTATTCTTCTGTTCTGATGTCAATACATTAATTAATTGTCATCATTATAATCAAATTTAATCATTTATTATATAATAGTCCATATTTGCCTGAGATTTTATTCATAATCTTCAAGTCTTATAGTTATTGCTGCAAAATAATATTAATAATTTTTTTTTTTTTTTAATTGTCTCTGAGAGATACAGGAGATACCATAAACTATACACTCTGACAACCACAACTATACATCATGGCAGAGAGTGTATAGTTTATGGTATCTCCTGTATCTCCCAGAGACAATTAAAAAAAAAAAAATTATTAATATTATTTTGCAGCAATAACTATTTTAGTTCCGATTCTTATATAAAAAGATTCTCACAAATTCCACTAACATGTATTAAATAAGGCAAACTAAAAAGAGATACTATCAGCCAGGTAGAAATTACTGCACTAGGTTTTCTCTTATACAGTGAAGTGTTTTGCTTTCCAATCAAAATAGATAAATGGAGGACTGTTAGCTATTGTCCAGTTGGAGGTAGAGAAGTTTGAAAGAGGCCTCTACAATCATCTTCGAGGTTGCTACTCTCTGATAGTGAACTCAGTGAATGGTGAGTGGAGTTTACATGAAGCCCAAAAAGCCAGTCTATGAAGTTTTATTTATTAAGCAAACAAGCTCTCATGTAATTACTTATTGTGTCCTGGTATCATACAAATCAAAATTTAATAAGAGTAGTTTGGTTTGATTTTATAAAGTGACAAAAATATTGGGAAAGAAACTGTATACTATGGCATAAGATCACATTCTATAATTTAGGAAATGGGAAAGTGGCTGTGGTAAATAAAATTAAAATGTTATATTCATTGGGTGGAGTATCTTGTAGTATGAAGAATTTGATAGTATTGTTTGGTATTATATGGATGTTTCAACAGAAAAATTATTTTAAAAGTGAATACCTTGTCTTAATGAGAAAAAACTTTTATCTTCTTAGAATATGGTGATTCTAAATTGAGAAACAATGATGAGGATTATGGGAATTTTTTATGAGAATGAAAGAAAAAAAAAGGAGGCAATTCAAGCCTCAATATGCAGATTACATAATACTTATAGAAAGTCTACAAGTGAATCCAGATTTTATGAAAAAAAATCTTATGTTTTGACTTTTATACATTAATTAGTTATTCACTGCATTTTTAACTGATTAGTTTACCAAATGTATAGTGACAAAAACTAATTGAAAATAATTCGGAATGAGGATTTTCCATTAATTAATACAGTTAATAAATAAATTTTAAAAAAATATAAAAATTAATTGTTATTCATATTTAATTATAAAGTGGACTGAAGAAACATTTGTTCTAAATAAACACTGCACATATGATAGAAAATCTCATAGATGAGCCCTCCTGTATTCAAGTGAATTTTCTCCCATTGAAAACCTACAAGAGAAGTCTGGAAGTTCTATTAATTTACATAACATTGTCAATTAATAATTCTACATTACTCAGATTTTTTCTTCAGAAATTATTTTTAAGTAGATAAAATGTAGCCACAGGCCTAAAGGCTTGTTGCCGATTTGATATTTTTAATCATAATAATAGTTAAATCCTTACCCAACTAAAATAATCATACTGTGCTATTCAAATTAACCCAAAATATGTATATTAATTGTTAGACAAATATCAAATAAAACAAAAAAAAAGTTATATTTGTTAAGGATTGTATAGTATGCTGTAATAGCACCTCTGAATTAATTCAATGTTTTTCAAATCTACCAGGTTATTGCTTTCTTTCTAGCTTGATTGCTTCTTCAAATTTTCTATGTAGCCTTATATGGAAATGTAAATTTTATACGGCATGCATTTTCATTTCGTTTGACAAATGCTTTGTGGTGGGTAGTTTATTTCATAAGTATGCTATAAGTGTTTTACTTTAAATTAAAAAATTTTCAATGTTCGATGAAATTACTTACCCGTTACTTGGCGCTATTCGGACCCACTAGGAGGCAACTTGGACACACTGAAAAAAGGTTTTAAATTACAGAAAAAGGTCTCTTATTACAGGAATATAGACCTAACTTACAATCTATACAACAGGTAGCAGCTCTAGCAGTAGGATCTAAGGCACTTGACCGCAGTTCTACTATTATTTTTTTGGGTCTAAGTAGCCGCAAGTAATGATACTTTTAACAATTTGAAATGTTTTCAGGCCCTGTTGCAGAAACCCGAGACCAGCTTCCGCAGGATGTTGGTTGATGGCTGCGATCCTCGTCGACCTGGTTATAACACGTTTTATGATGACAATCAGGAGTATTTGAACATACCTAAGAAGGGCAGGGAACCTCCTCCATTCGGTCTATGTTATGAACCAAAACCTTATTAATTCGAAAAAAGCAATTATATGATTTAAAATTATTAATTAATTTATCTATTTCTACTCATTATTATTATTACTGATAGATGACCCTTTATCACATATGGATCTTTTGCGCCTGATTCCGTGGCTACTAAAATATTCAAGAAATCTGATATTTCTTAAATTATCTTCATTTTAAGGTGGCCAGCTTCTGGGGTTACAGCCTTTAGAAGGTGAGCATTCATATTCACAAATAATGTGCAGAGTATGCTGTTTATACTCCAAACACTGTTGACCAATAAAGTCCTCAATAATTTTTATCTTATTGAAGTAATATTTTAGTAGGTCATAACCCAGGAAGAGAATTATTGAAGGTTCAGATGAAAAACCAGGCAAGTTACTTTTTTTTTTAAATGGATCAGGCTGAAAAGTTACCTTCTTTCAGGAAGTTAAAATGCAGGAAAAACCATGCTAGTTCTTTTACTAAAGAAAAAAAAATTCAATGGCTAATATTTTGTGATTCACATAGTTTTTGTGCTATTTGAGGCCCTGAAATAATGCCGTTTTTTATTGTGATCAATTTTTTTTTTTTTTTTTTAAAGTGATAACTGTTTTTTGTTTTGTTTTTTTCTCCTAACCGCTCAATTGTTCTTATTATAGTAATAAAATTATGCTAGAATTTGACAAAAAATATAACTATATTTTTTGTCAAATTCTAGCATAATTTTATTTATCCTATGACGTTGTAATAAAATTTGTAGACTTTTATTTAAGGTCTCAAAGCCCAGTAACTCTCTTTCTTTGATGGTTTTCAGTAAGCCCTTTTTTTGCATGAAACTATTCGCTATATTCTAGTAAACTCAGGATCAACCAGCATTCATTCCAAGTCTTTTCTTCCCTGAGCATCAGCAATCACAGTCTTTGGTTTCCTCATGTCCCCATTAAGGTAAACTTATTGCTCTTTGCAAGTCCTTAAAGGTAATTATATTCAGGACCAGTTGCGATGTAACTTGATACTAGCCTTTCTCACCTGAGTCATTAATCGGTTTTAAGCATAAACTTCTATTTTAACTTGTCAGAACTGATACTTTGGTACTGTTTTAAAAATTAAGCTTCCTGAGGTGATTCAGTCATTTTGATTACCTAGTTCATGCTTGAGGTCTATTATAGTTTAAAAATTACAAATATATAAATTCGTTTCATTGATATAATTAATAAAATGTTGTTAGAAACCTATGTTTTTAAATGCTTATACAAATAAATAAGATTTGACCCTAGTAACTATTTTTTCTTTAAGTATATTTATATATGTACACACACACACACACACACACACACACACACACACACACACACACACACACACACACAGATATAACCTTATTTTTTTTCAGTTGCCAACACAAACAATGAAGATCTTCGGCCTTGTGATTTGTTCTTCTTACAGACAACCATGGTCTCTATGGTGCAGTTGCAGGCAGCTCCATAATTGGTTCCTTTGAGGATCTATATTGTGGCATTTCACTCAGAGACACAAAGTGATCCAGAACGTGGATAAAATTCCTCGAATGACATACTATATTTAATTAGAAAGAATTTATTATTGATCTTTATGTATCTTCGCAAACTGAATGGCAGAATGATCAGTAAGCCATAGGCATAGTTGAATTGTGAATTTCGAAAAGGGCTCATCCGAAAAATTTTTCAATGTCTCAACAAACTGAATTTCTTTAGAACCATTGGATTTATTTGAACATATTTTATTTTCTTCATGTAATTCACAACTATGACAACCAGATATCAGCCGTTCTTGCTCATAACATGAGCACAAAAAAAGAAAAATTCTATTTTGAATAAACCCCGAGATGAGCCCTTTTCGAAATTTAAAATTCAATTAAGAACAAAAATAACATAGAAAAATACTAAAAAGCAATGGTAAACATACAAGGGTGCACAGGACTGGATTAAGCCAAGTAGGGTCAACTAGGCAATGCAAATCTCGAAGCCCCTCTTCTCTTTTCAATTCAAAACATTTTATGTCATAACAAAAATAGAGGTATTACGAAGTAATGTATAGAGTTAATATATCATATATAGAGTCAACCAGCCGAACCCTGTTCACTTGAATTCAGATTTTAAAATAATAAATCAAATTTAGTAGGTAGGTAGGTTAATTAAATTTAATACTAACACCAAAATATATTGGTGCTAATATATGTCATTTATTAAAAAAAAACTATTCACATTTAATGATAATGATTGTAATGCAATGCAATTTATACAATACTCACAAATAATGAAAATAGACTAAGGATATAATTATTATTTTTCATTTATTTATTGCTTTATACTATATTTGCAACTGCATTGCACCGCGTCTAACAAATCCGATGGGATTTATTTCTTGATTATTTAAACTGTTAAACATCATCATTATCAGTCAGAATATCGCATTAAAAATATTCTATGGTCCTGAACTCTCGGCTATCATAAGTTATTAAAATATACTTAAATATATTATTTATTTATTATTTTACTAAATAAAATATACTTTGGACAAGAAGGACCTTGCCTCGACCACGTTATTGGATTTTGTTATTTTTAATAGTTGGGGGAAGAAAAAGGGGTAAGAAAAAACAAAAAATATTCAAATATTAAATCATGTTTTCAAAACATTAATTTTCCTATCGTTAAAATATCTCTCTTCTGTTTTACATTTATCTGAATGTCTTTACTGTGTATGTAGTTTTGTTGATTATCTTAAAGCATTTTTCTGCATAAATAGAATTAAACTCATGGATGATCCTTAAATATAAGCCCTTAAAAATAAACAAAATAGTTTATAAAGCAAATTAAAAATACTTTAATTTATTTTTCTCACAGGTCATGGGACTCCTACAAGGCTCGGGGCCCATAGCCTTTTGCCTACATTGCCTATATTATTAATCTGGCACTGAGGATGCAATTAATAATGAGTATATATCTTAAAATGAAAATGGTACAATAATGTAATGGGAAAGTAATAAGCAAAAAATTATTCATAATTTAAAATGCATAATACAAGTGATCCCTGGCACATTTACAGTTCTGCTAGGATCTGGTTTTTATATCGTTTATTTACATTAAGCTTTTTTATTCATGATTAATTGATTTTAACAAAATATATACCTGTCTTTGTTACATTATTTTAGATTTACATTGCGTAAAATCAATAAGAAATGAATATTATGGATATTATCTCAGTCATCTGATATTTTGATGATTAATCCCTTGAAATAAATTAATTAAAAAGGTATTTAATTTGTAAATGTATCAAGCAGATATTGATTAGATAAGAAATTGGTGTTTTTAATACTAAGACTTATACTAAAACAGAATAGAATTCTGAACATTTCTGATGACAAACAGGATCTCAATGAAGTCGAGGATTTATTAAGACCAAGTTAGGTCACCATTAGATGAATCAGTTATGATTCCCAGAAATCTTTTCTGATTCCAAAAAGACCTTTGAAGACTCACAGTGTAAACCAAGGCATAATGTTTAATTGCGAGTAAGAAAATTTCTAAACCTTAATTGTTTTTAAAGTTAACAATTTAAATATCTGATGTGTCCATTCACATGATTTTCCTAACCGCTTTGGGTGCAAAGTGCAATAAAAAAATTGTTTCCTGTACCTTCGCTAATTTTGATCCGATTAAGATATTTTAAAAAGTTTAGCTTTTTAGACAATTTAATTTTCTTTCAAATGAGGATCTGGAATTTTTCTGGGGATGTATAGCTTTCGTGTTATTCGAAAAACTTAACATGGTTACAAAGTCCTATATACCGCATCTTTGCTAATGATTTCGATGATTTTTATTTTCGTTTTTTAGGAATTTGATTTCCTTTCCAATGACAATTTAACATGAAATGTATGCTTTTTGAGTTATGCGCATATAAAATTTAGTTTTCTTTATTACTTTTTATTTTGCTATTTCACGGGGATACACTATATATGTACTAAAATGTAAAGGGCTTAAGAAAAATATTTTAGGCAAGTTTCATCATAATCGTTAGAGCCGCTTTGGTTCCACAGTGTATAGAATAATTACTTTTTCGGCTATTGCACAGGGTGCTCGATTTGGTACAGAGGCATCGAAGAAAAAAACTCTACAAAACAAAAACATTTCGCAATGTTTTGTTATACCATAAATAAATATTGCACCTTTTTTTCTCTTGCAATATGTCTTTAAATGCCATATCCATAATGATAGAGGTTGCTTTCCCGCTGCTTGCATCCAGGCGTAAAAAATCTAGTTACGCTATTGGGAATACCAAGAGCTGAAAATGCGTTTTTTGGACTCGAAGGGTTCTGAAACGCATAGATCCTTTGAAAACTGTATACCGAAAATTCGATCCGATCACAATACCTTCCTTACCTATAAAAAAATAGTTTTTTTTTTTTCTCGGAAATTATATTTCGGAATCTAATGTAAACTATGTATAATATTATTCAGATTAATATTTTTTTCTAGATATGCCTAGCACTGTTGGCTCTAGATCCATTGAGTTCAAGGTTTGTTTTTCCCTAAAAAGAATTATTAACCAGCCGGTCACTTAAAGAATCGTTCCTAGATATAGAGGGAGATCAGTGATGGTTTGTTCGATTTTCAACCATTGTTCATTAAATGAGTATTTGCTTTGAAATAATTAATTTGTGTGTGTGTGTACTGAGTATTCAATACTCAAATGATACGTTCCTTAAAATCTGCAATTTCTTTCTCTAATACTATACCGACCCACATGCTCTGGAATTTTCAATGGAATGGGGTACATTTTATGACGGATTCTTATTGGAAATTAAATTCAAAGCGACGTTATACCGGCGAAAATATCGATCCAACGTTTCGGAAAAAAGTGCTATTTTCGAGAAAAAAACAAACAAACGATTTTTTCATTTACCTCCAAAAGAAAGCCTTGTATCAAAAACACCTCTATAATAAATGTTGTGGCCAATTAAATTAACTCTTGTACTGAGTTCTACATTAAGAATTAACGGTATTTGGATTCTGCATCTTGAAACGTAAAACTGAAAGTTTCATTATTTAAAATAATAAGCAAACAAAATTAAAGAAATAATCCTTTATTAATTAACTACAAAAAGAGAGAAAAATAAAACAAAATCAACTGTAATAATATGAATTATAAATAATAATATAGATAGATTAATATCTAATATAGATTATAAATATTTGATCATTATTTGATCATACAAAACGGTGAAGATTTTGCATTATGCGCCATTTAATGTGATAATAATTTTGTAATAAAAATATCTGTTCCGCAAATGAATCCCTGTGAGTAACTCTGAAATGTACACAATGCTGAACACGTTCTAAAATAAACTTTACAAGGCCTCTCCTTCCTAAACGTTGCGCTCGTGATCGTTACGATCTTAAATTTTCAAACTAAAATTTTATACATTGCGTTAACTTTTGAATTTTTGAAAACGTTCTCAAAATGAATTAATTACGGTATCGCAACTCTTAATTTTACTTGGTTTTAAATGGTAAATTATTTTTTATTTTGCATAAAAACACTTATCAGTTTAACTGTTGTGTAACGGTCATTCCAAGAATATATGCTATAACAGAAACCCAAATTACCACATCTAATTGGCATTCACTTACTGAGGTACATAACCCATCCACCGTCTTCCCGCCACTAGGTTGCCTTGTTCATTTGCTCAATATTTTACCAAATCGTTACGCTCGTGATGGCTATTTCGGACAAAGTCTTTTTAAATTATTTAAAACTATTCCTTCAATAAATAGTTTATATTACTTGCAAATAGTTTATTATATAGATAATTAGGAAGTCAAGCACCACCCATCATTTTTTCTATTGAAAATTCTTAGTACCAATAAAATTGATAAAAATTCAAAAAACGTCTCCGGACTGTTACGCTCTCAAGTTTTTCAGGAATACAAATAGTTTTCTAATTTTATTTGTTCATATTTTTTGAACAAATTGATCCTTAAAATGTCCATTGCATTGAAACGACCAGAATATCGCTTAAGCGGCTGAAAAGAATACGGAACTATTCACTCAACAACACCTTAAGAGTTCAGGCCATAAAAGTCGCAATTTATTTGAGAATAACCCTCATTACATTACATTATATATAATACAATGTAATACTCTGTATTTTTATTGCACATGATAAATGTCATTGAATAACATCATTGCAGTGATTAAAATAGGTTGATGATGTTTTACTGGAAAAGGAATGAGGTCCAGGAATGTAATTAGAACTTAAGAGACGAGTTAATGTAATCGATTTTGCAACCAATCTACCTCAAACGATAAGCCTGCATTGCCCAGAAATGGCTCCATAAATTTCAATCTACTTCCTTCATATATTTTTTTTTCAAGAACATGAGTTTTTCGGTTAATCTGTTGTAAACTGGAACTTTAAAAGACCTACTTATATTTCGCTAGTAAATTGGCTCTATGAATGCCACGAAAGACAAAGTGGCTAAGAATTTATCCGAACACTACTATTCTTCTATGGAGAGAGTTCAAATATTCAATTAGAAATTGAAATTATTGCTTCATAATCAGATTCTTATGTTTCGTTGAGGAATAGCGTTATTGATTCAATTTTTTATAATTTCGAATTAAAAATTTCAGTTATTAGCTTCTGTGACATTTTTACTTTATCAGTAATCGAAGATGAAAATTAATTAAATTATTTTTTTATTTTGAATTTTGAATATATCTATTCTTAATGTAATTTAGAAATTAATTTTTTTTTGCTGCCATTTATTTAATTTTTTTCTAATTGTTTGGCGGTGCATGGGTTATAGAGGATTAAAAAATTATCCACAATTCTATCTTCTGAATTTCTGGCCAATCTTTTTTGGGCTGAGCGGTGTTTCAGCTACAGCATTATGTTTTAATAAAATATTTTCATCAATTCCTCAGAGGAAACGATCGAATAAAATTCATGATATCTGCCTAATTATCTTAAGAATGATAGCTAGATACCACACCCTCTTCCCCCGTCTATGAAGAGAAAACTGGTGGCTGTGCATTAGTTCGATGTACGATGTCTTCTCTACTCCATAATCCTGGAATGCCAATATTCTGTATATTCATTCATAAAAAGTAATCTATTTTTATTTTAATTAATATCCGAGATTCAATTAAAAACAATTCTTTATCCATTCAAATATTCTTCATCTTTATTCAAAATATTCTTTATCCATATAGATAAATCTTAATTTAGGACAGGCTCTTTCTACTTTCACCAATGCATTAATTTCTTTTGCGTTGCAGTAGGTACCTATAACAAATATGTATACACAGGGTATCCCAGATAACCTGTCCACCTTTAAATTCTCAAATACTTTGAAAATGAAAATATTTAATGAATATCAACATTTCGGCTCGCTTCACAGGCCTTCTAGGCGTTTTTAAAAATATCTTTCTGTTGTTGATGTATCCTTTTCTTAACACCCTCGCTTCTCTGAAAATAATGAACATTATTTTTTTAGGGTAAGACAGTCAGAATGTCTGGTTAAAAAAAAAAAAAAAAAAAAGCTTTCCATTAAAGAAATTTGGTACTTTTTGGTGCTCAGAGCGCATCGGATCCAAAAAGTGCTCGACATGAATTCGTCCTAAAATTTTATTTCCTATCAAAATCAGTGAAAAAATTGCTGCATCTCATTGGAAATTCCTGAGTTATATAGGCTGGAAAAATATTCCAAGAGATTAATAAGTCGTCAATACGCCTCCAACTAACTTTAGGTATCAATTGGGAGGATCTCAATTGGGTAACCTTAAGTTAGTTTGATGCGTATTGCCGACTTAGTGATCTACCGAAATATTCTTCCAATCCCTCTGAATAAGGAAATCCCAATGGGATGGAGCAATTTTTTTACGGATTTTGATAGGAAATGAAATTTTAAGACGAATTCATTTCGAGCACTTTATGGATCCGATGCGCCATCAGCGCGCTAATCGCAAAAACTATTATACAAAGTACCAAATTTCTTTAATGGAAAGCTTTTTTTTTTCTCCAGCGATTTTATTTTTATCTATGATAGATTTCCGATCCATCTGGTTACATCTGGCTAGAAGGCCTGTGCAATGAGCCGAAATGTTGTCATTCATTTAATATTTTCATTCCATTTTTTGTTTAATATTAACCAGGTATTCTGACTGTCTTACTCTAAAAAAATCTGGTGCGGTGCGCGCATCACACAACTTTCCCTTACCGTGCCATAATAATTATCTTTTTAATATAATTTTAAAGAGTCCACATAAACAATACTTGAAATAAGCTCAGCAGCATTCACTTCTACACACCTTCTCCCACTTAAGCACAATAAAACAGTTTTTTAAATAATTTTAGTACAACAATTCTGTACACCACCTATATATTTTAAGTTTATCAAGTTGAAAATATATTTTAAAAGTTTCGGTTCAGTTTCATGGGAACATTTTGTCCATTAAATAATTTGAAAGTAGAAATCATAAAGTTAATTTCTGCTTTTGTATTCTTAAATTACATTATTACAGAGCGTATTGTTGACATCAGGTTGGAGAATTAGTGGGAGGAGGTTTGGTAGCATCCGTCTCCTTTCAGATGCACTCGTTTATCCATCTAGTGTCTTGTACTCCTCATAAGATGCGCTGTTTGCTAATACTGGTCCGATTTTGATGATTCATGTTTTGTTATTTACATAATTTAATAACCATTCATACCATTCATTACATAATTTTCTATAAATTGCATGCTTTTTAAGTTAAGCGCAAATAAAATATTCTTTTCATCATTACTTTTTTCTCTGCATTTCCTCGGTGATGTACTACATAAATGAAAAGTTTTAGACCTTTATGAAGAATAATTAAGTCAAGTTTCATCAAATCGTTAGAGCCGTTTTCAAGAAAATTGTAAAAAAGTGTAAAATCGATCATATAAAGTGGCACTTCCGGTTGGTCGATTTTGACGAAAAGGTTGCTGTAACATCACATGCATGTGCTTACCTTAATTACGAAATTTCAGTATCGTACTGCTTTTCGTTTTTGAGATAGGCTGTTCACATACACACAGACCATTTTTCGAGACTTAGTTATTTGGATTCAGGGGACCTTAAAACGTGTGTTTCAGTTGAACATTGGAATTCGAAAATTTTCACGATCGCAATACTTCCCCTTACTATATACTTCGTATATAGGTAAGAGAAAGTAAAAATAATGTTCATTACTTTCAGAGAAGTGAGGGTGTTAAGGATAAGCTAACAACAGAAAGATATTAAAAAATTAAAATGAGCATCAAATATAAAAAGAGTATTAAATTCCTCTGCAGTGGATTGTTGAAGAAGTGATGTATCATATAACATAAATTATAAGATTCATATCATTATTACTATTTTGTGGCAATGAAATAATTATGAATGCATCGTAATAGTTTTATATTATCAAATTAAGTTAAAATAATAATAATTTAATAGTTTATTTTTATGATGACATCTATATTTAGGTATGTATAGTGTGTATTCTTTTTTAAATATCTTTAAGAAGTTGAGTACAATGAATCTCAGTTGGACTGGTGAGAAGTAGGCGGAGAATCGATCTAGTGACCGAAATAACGGCATTCTACAGACTAGAAATATTATTTTAGCCTCATTCGTAAGTCTTTATACTTAACAGGTTTGGAAATGCTGAAATGTTAGGCTTTATGGATAAAACGTTAATTTAAATTTATTGCTGATGGATACCGAAGGATCTCTTAGAGCAATTTACTTCTTTTGGATAGTAGTATATATCGTCAAAAGCGTCTTCAGAGATATTTCCAAAAATATACAATAAAATACAATTCTAACATTGAAAATAGCAAATTCTAATTATCGATCTTGCATTAATATTATATAGATTTTACCTTGAGATAACTCTTAATAGATGTGTCGGCAAACACTATTAGTATTAATGAGATGCCATACACAATTCACTTGCAGAAGAGACATACTATATAATTCCAATATGAATTGTTTAGTGCGCATTAATAAATCACTATTTAGATTTTCCTTGCCTGTGAAAAACCACAATCTAGTGCTGATATAATTTCAATTGCTAACAATATTTATTTAGAACATAATATTCTTATTAGAAAAAGAGAAGCTTAATCAGTTGTCGTAAGTAGCTATAAGATAATTAAAAATAAATAACTGTTTGTTATTGAACATGATTTATCGATTTTTTTTCCCTAAATCATATTTAAATCTATCAACGATTATAGGTACTTTTATAGTTCACAGGTAATAATTTTAAGAAATTATACTTTCGTGATGCGCCGTGGTATAAACCTCTAGTTTTATTGTTGTATCTAAGAAATGATAGTTTTTTAATGGAACTTTTCGATGGAATATTAAAGTTTAGAGTTTTAATAACTTGTTTTGGGACAAATTGTTTAAGATTCAGATATTTCTGTTTTATTAAAAATGTTTCTCCATATATTTTCATCTGTCAGTTCAGCAATTTTACGGGAATAAAGGATATTTCAGGCGAATTTTAGAGAAAGACTATAAAATTAGGGAGAAGAGAGATGAATCATTTTCATAGATTTCTGCTACTTCTTCTCTACAGTTTTCGATTAATCTTAATTCGTAAGAAAATAGTACAATTTTCCCATTAATTAATTTTTCAATATTTTTTTATTTCAACCTCTTTCCAATGGCATAGCCAAGATTTCGTTTAATGATCTACTTTTCAAGATCTACTTTAAAGAAACAAACCCCAACCGACTATATAATAAGGGAGGCTTCCCTAAATATAATATTTTATATGCCTAGGTATATTATTTTTGATATAACATTCAAATTGGTTTTTACAATTTTTGTTTACAGATGAGAATAAGTAAAAGTATTTTGTAATTTGGGGGAGAGAGAAGGGTCCGCCTATGCCACTGCCTCTTTCTCTTTCAGAACAAACATATTTCAATGCAATTTGCTACCATCATGGACACAATGCAATTTTCATAACAATTTCTAAATTTGGGAACGAGCCTTCGATTTTGACTGCTGTTACAATTATATATATCGTCCTGAAATACTTTAATTTTCTTTATCATCACCAATCTGGACAGCTATCAAATAATCGATTAAATGCAGACATTCCATATCTAGTTTTTCTGCTTCAGTGTCATTGAAGATAGGAAGACAGTTCCATGAATAAGGAGTTGTATCGCGGGGCTCAGTGGGCTCCATAAGGGAAAGATGGCATTGAATGTGGTAACAAATATGCATGTGGTAGTTATTTAAAAATATGTTGATAATGTACTTGTTTTTCAACTATAAAGTTTGTCACTACCAAATTTATTTAAAAAGAACTTGTTTTTATTTATTTAATTTTTACTACAATTGCTGAATTATTTAATATTCAGGATGTCCCAGGAGAAAATAGCAGTAATTAAGATAGGGATAGCCTGTCAAAATTGTAGTTCAATGCAACCGCACCTTCTTATCTCAATTCTTTTTCGAGATGTGAATTTTTAAATGATTATCCAAGAAAACCACGGTTTTTCTAATAAAGTTTTCTCTACTGCAACTTTGTTTTGGCAACTTTTCTCAATTTTCGTTCTTACTTTTGGAATTCACGATGAATTTCCTATAAGATAGCAACCAATTTATACAAAAATATTGTTTCTTCTGGCGCTCACAACAGCCAAAGAAAAGTAAACAAGTAAAAACGAATATTTTTCAGAAATACTCGGTTGAATCTCACTGAATGAATTTTCCAACCACGACTTGGGGGAATTCAAAAAAGTTGCTTCATTTCATCAGCTTTCCAACGATATACTAAACTATGCGAAGCTAGTCCAATTTTGAAGAGATATTCAGGTTGTGATGTCGAAAAACATACCTATAACAATACAAGTACACAGTTTTTTTTTATCCTGATTTTGTTATCTAATGCCTAGCTTTTTTTGCAACAAATTTTCTTAAGTGGGTTACTGTTGCAAACACAGTCTTTTATGGTTTTTATAGTTTTTCCAACTATTTTACTTTTTATTTATTTTTTTAATTTCTTTTGTTTATGGCGTGAATATGGTTACCACAAGAAAATGAGTTGGAATCAAACGGCTGTCCACTTACCGCGTTATACCACCTTTATTCGGTAATAAAAATAAATAAAAAGTAAAATAGTTTGACAAACAATAAAAACCATTCAAACCGAAAAAGACTTGTTTGCAGCAGTTTAGAAATTTTTTTGGGGAAAAAAAAACAAGCTACGAGACACCAAAACCAAGACAAAGAAATAGTAGGTACTCGTTTTGTTATAGTTATTCTTGCGTTTTAAGACTTTAACATCAAAATCTCTTCGAAATTGGACAAGCTTGGCAAATTTGGGTATATAGTTGGAAAGTTGATGAAATGAGGCAACTTTTTTGAATTCCGAAAAGTCGCAGTTAGAAAATTTAACCGAGTATTTTTGAAAATTATTCTTTTTTACTTGTTTATTTTGCTTTGGCTATTATGATCGCCTCACGTAGCAATATTTCCTACAAATTGATTGCTTTCTTATAGGAAATATATCGACGATTTCAAAAATAGTGTCAAAAGCCGAGAAATGTTCTGTTACATTTGAAAAAATCATTTCTCGAAAACGGATTGAGATAGGAAGGTACTGTTAGCTGCTCGGAACTACATTTTTGATAGACTATCCCTTACTAACATTTTCTCTTGGGGAACACTTTATACTCGACAAAATTTTAAACGTTTGCTTAATCGTTAGCGTTGTTAAAAGTAGGAACATTTTAACTATAATACAAATAGTAATTTATTTTGTTATTTTTTTACTTTCACTTACCCTATGAAATGAAATGAAAAATTTCGAATCCGGGTTTTCATCCGAAATACCTGATGCCCTGAGCCCAAATAGCCAAGTGTCGCAAAATAGTATATGTTAGTGATTTTGTTTTATATAAGTAGCAGAATGAATTGGTATTTTTAATCAATTTAATACATTTTAAAGAAAATAGAATTTAAAAAAATATCTGATTTTTTTTTAAATTCTATTTTCTTTTTTAGGTGAATCTTTAGGTACTTATTTTAAAATATTGATTCAAAATATCTATCGTAGTTATCTATTTTACTAAGCTATTGAGAAAATTGATACTTTAAATTCCATACGACAAAGGTTTTCAGTTTACACGTTATTTGGATTTTTGTGGAGTGAATTCTTCCAGAATCTTTATTCTTTTATTAAATTTTTTAGAATTAGCTGATATGAGTAATAACGAGGGACATTTAGAATAGGAGATTGTAATAGATAAATAGAGATCAGAACAAAGTCTTACAATAATGTCCACAGCAACGATGAAAATGAAACATGAATTTGAAAGTATGAATTACACTCTTTTTATAATTCGTGACGAAATAAATATTGATAGTTAAAATAAAGACGAAATAATATTAATTATTGATTTCTTAAGTGTAGTACCTCCATTTCCACATGATAATATCAATAACATTCGATTTCTTGAGTTCTTTTTTTCTTTAATTCCTTGTTTATACATGTATAATATATTAAGCAGAATGCCTGTAGCCGTACAACTGTATATGAAAAAGATACAAAAATCTTTGTATGTAACTGTCCACTTCACAGGTCCACCGGCGAGGAGTTTGGCTGTCGTGCACATGCGAGGCTGTGGAAAGAGCACTGTCAATCTCACAGTGCCAACCTCTGCATGTTGATGGATGGGATTTTTTTTTGTTTTACACCGCGTGTGTTGTGCTTATAAACCGTGTGCAATATTCTTGTATATGAAAGATAAAGTCGTCCATACCATGTCCAACTATCGATTTTGTAAAAATGGGACTACTATTTTATTATAAATTGAATTACTAATTATTATAAAGTGACGAATATGAAAATCCCAGTTTTGCATATTCGATAATTGAACATGCTAAGGATGTGTAGAATGAGATTGCTATTCTACTTTTAGATATTCAATTTGATTCATTTTTTTTTTTTTCAGATATATTTAACAGAATACTTCAACCATATCCTTGCCTCCCCATCATTTTTGCACAAATTTAAACAAGAAGAATGGATTTCATTTTTAAATAAATTCATAATATTATTTTATTATTTATTTATATATATATTTTATATTCTATAAATTCATAATTTTATTTTTAATAAATTTTGTTCTTTTATAATTTTAACTAGTTTTTGACTAAATTTTCTTTTTATATACGATAGTTTTCTTTTACACAATTATAAAATAAAGCTTAACAATTATATGGAGTAACACCCAACCAAATTTATCTACGAGCCGCTGATTACAAAAATTTTATTAGATGATGACAAAAACAGTATATTGATGTATGAATGATATTGTAAATAGTGCTAGAAGACATGGATTATATAAGGCAGACTATACGATATATAAATGAGCATGTTTTAATTAACTTATCTGAATTTATTCTATAATACGAAGATTTGTCCTGAAGATGGGAAAATATTCCAAAACGTTGGCAATAATGATGCAAAACAAATTCCATTAAAAGAATAAAAATACTGGAAGAAATTATTTCACAAAAATTTCCTAAAATAAAATTTATATAATAAAATTCTTCCATGAAAAATAATATAGGAATTAAATTGTTCTTAAATTTGTTTGTGGATATGTTACTGATATTTGGACGGTCCGGAAGTCAATCAGTGTATGTTAACGTATTGCTGAAAATGACACGTTATAGCTGCTTCCTTCGAATTTAAACTTTCAGCTGACACAACGCTTAGCTTAGTTCACTATTATACATGTCAAACCTCAAATAGCAGTACATATCCTGATCATAGAGTAAATGAGCCGCATTGTTCAGAAACCAATCAGTGAAACTCAGTTTGAAACACGTTAATTACTTCATAATTATTTATCAGCTGCTTCTGCTCCACGATCAGTGATATTAATGTCCTGTCCTGTCCTGTAATGTCCTGATGTTAAAGCCTTGTCCACAAGTTGAAAATAATACTTTTTCAGACAGTGGTTCTGAATATCTATTAGAAAATGAACATATTTCGTCTGATTCACGTATATTTATTTCATTTTTCCACTCATATTGTTTTTCAACATTTTTTTAAATGATACACTGAATGGCTTCCGAAATATTTTATTTATTTTTAGATGTAGTCGAAGAAGATGATTAACAATCATTCGGCAGAACTTCGAAAGTAAGGCATGTTAATTTGATCAATATTGTTCTAGATCCTTTAGGTGAAGTGAATAAAACCGAGAGCGTATTCATTCCTCAAATAAATGAACAAGTGCTCTGGTTCGATGAGAAAAATTGTTGTAATAAATACTCTATTATTATTTATTCAAAACCGATTTTCGTTCAAAACTAATTTTCCTTATTATTATTTTACATTTTTTAAAATTATTTTTATACGTTGTCTATGAAAGAGTGATGGGCAGTTTACTGAGTACCTGCTCACATAGTATGCGTTCTCACATTTAATTCAAGTTCAGTCCATATTTGTGGAGCACGTTTTCCATAAACTTAGTACAATAATAATTAAAAGAATTGTGGAATAATCATAAAGAAAATTAGTTTTGAACGAAAATCAGTTTTGAATAAATAATCAATCAATCAATTCGGCACTACAACTCGGTGACAAGTTCTGGCCTCCACGACCAGCTTCCTCCAAGCGTCCCTGTCTCTGGCAGCCATCATCCAATAAATAAATAATAATAGAGTATTTAAGTTTTTCATTGTGCAACTTCTATTTATTTTCATCGAACCAGAGCACCTGCTCAGTTTTTTGAGGGATGAGCACGTGCTCAATTTTATTTTATGCACTTCACCTTCTGTATCCAGACCGTACACCTGTCAAAGAAATTAAAAAATCTGGTGCGGTGCATGCATCACACAAATTTCCTTTACCGTCCTATAATAATTATCTTTTTAATATAATTTTAAAGAGTTCACATAAACAATACTTGTAATAAACTGAGCAGCGTTCACTTCTTCATATTTTCTCCCACTTAAGTACAATATTACAGTTTTTTAAACAATTTCAGTACAATAATTCTGTACACCTATATATTTTAAGTTTGCCAAGTTGAAAATATATTTTAAAAGTTTCGGTTTAATTTCCATAGAAACATTTCGTTTCCATTAAATAATATAAAAGTAGAAATTATTAAGTTAATAATAATAAATAATAAATGCATTCTCAAATTTCATTATTACATAGCGTATTGTTGACAACAGATTGGCGGATTGGTGGTGGAAGGTTCGGTCGCATCCGTCTTCTTTCGGATGCGCTCGTTTATCCATCTAGGGTCTTGTACTCCTCGTAAGATACGCTGTATCTTTGCTAATATTGGTCCGATTTTGATGATTCTTTTATTGTTTTTTAGATAATTTAATAACCTTTCATACAAGTCAATAAATAATTTACTATAAATTGCATTTTTTTTTAAGTTAAGCGCAAATAAAATATTCTTTTCATCATAACTTTTTTCTCTGTATTTTCTCGTTGATATACTAGATACATGGAAAGTTGAAGGCCTTTAAGGGGAAGACATTAGGCAAGTTGCATCAAAATCGTTAGAGCCGTTTTAGAGGAAATTGTAAACAAATATAAAATCCATGATATTATGGATATCATATCCACGCTGTATCTTTGCTAATTCGAACATTTTCACGATCGCAATACTTCCCCTTACTATATACTTCGTATATAGATAAGGGAAAGTAAAAAAACAACATAAGTTGTAACTTTTGTCGAACATTCGTCCGAATTCACAGCTCATTTTATAAAATTTTGCTTTCAATTGACCAAAGAACACATGTACTAGGGTTGGAACATCGAAAGAAAAATATCGATATTCAATATTTTGATATATCGCGAAACCAAATACCGATATCCACCTATAATCGGTAGAAAAATTTCGATATATCGATATATCGAAAGGAAATGGACGAAAAAGCAAAGAAACCGTGCATTAAATGAGTATAACGTTATGAAATTTATGAGAAGGTTATGAAATAATATAATTATTATTTATAGAACAATATCTTTATTATCCATGAATCATTATAAAAAAAAATAGATAAGAATAATACTTTGGTAAAAAAAATAAGTGAATAAGGTTTTTTTTTTTGCCATATTTCATATATTATATTATTCTACAATTTTTTCAAAAATAAAACCTTGTTTTATTTTCTAAAAAAAATTGTATTTTATAAAGTTTCCATGCATACATTGAGCATTCTCAAAACATATTTCAGTACAATCACCATTTATATTATTACCTGTTTGTCTTTAATAGGATTAATTTATTAATCATATACATATATATATATATATATATATATATATATATATATATATTATTAATTAATTTATTAATCGTATATGCGTTTCAATCTTATCTCCTAATTCTGGTTTGGCAACTAAATATTGTTTATTCTCATATTTACCCCATTATATTTATAAATTAGCATGTGTTATATTTTAACCAATGATCATATACAAAAAATTATTTACATTTATAGTATTGCCTATTTTATTTCAATTTGGTGAATGATTGATCCATATTATTTTTTGTTTTGGTAATCTTAAAATCTTAAGTTTATTTGACGGGTAAGGAAGAAAAACCTGGACCCTATTTCATAATAAAGTACGAAAGTACAATTATGAGTAGACCTATAATTTACTATGCATATGAG
This sequence comes from Rhaphigaster nebulosa, assembly GCA_948150685.1. Taxonomy (NCBI): domain Eukaryota; kingdom Metazoa; phylum Arthropoda; class Insecta; order Hemiptera; family Pentatomidae; genus Rhaphigaster; species Rhaphigaster nebulosa. The sequence continues at coordinate 151,394,496 of OX411308.1, forward strand.
ACACTGTGAAATGTTGAAACAATAAAATTTAAAACTAGTTGTTAGCATCTACCTAATGTGCCTCGATTCCTATTCTTGAATATTCTGACCTGTGTCTTCACTATCTAGCAATACTTATGGTAGTGTTCTCTTTTCTTTTTGTAATTCTTCTAGATCTTATTTTTATTTTAAATTTA